>FN649754.1:739824-782522 GCA_000310025.1 Ectocarpus siliculosus
CACGGAAATGGGTGGTAGTCTGTAGTTCCTCTCCGCCCTTTCCCGTTTCTTGCGATTTCCCGATTACGGCTAAACATCTCGTATCCCGGATGTGCCGTCGATGACGACTGCGCATATTTGTTACTCCTCGTGTCTCTGCTGCTGCTGCTGCTGCTGCTGCTGTTACCGAAGGCATGGCTCTAGCCTGCTGTCGGACCTGGACCTGTTCGACCAGCCGGCATCGTCGGCGCTGACGTTTCTGCGAATTTTCACCGCGAGGTCCTTCATGCTGGACGTCGAGGAGATCTACGGTGGCAGACCTGTGAGACCACATGCTAGGAAATATACCCGTAGGAGGCGGACATATACTATGGCAACTCCCCTGGACCGACCGACGTTCAAAGCTCGCTTTCTCCACAACCATGATTGTCTGTACCGTACCGTATACCGTACCGTGGTATTACCGTAAGAGGCGGAGAGATCCTCCCCCCCCCCTTGACAGACTTTCAAAGCTCGATTGTTCCACAGCCAAGGGGGTGCGGCAAGAGCCCGACAATTCAACGGAAATCCCACGACGAGATGTTTCCAGACCCACAGCTTTTGGTGTTGGCATCATCTTGGTTGTGGAGCAGTCGAGCCTTGAAAATCGGTCTAGGGGGGGTGCCATCTCTCCGCCTCTTACGGAATACCACGGTACGGACAGACAAGCTTGGTTGTGGAGCAGTCGGGCTTTGAATATCAGGCTCGCACTTTCCTTTTCTTGCCGTGACGGTAGGCACGTTCAACGGCTTGTTGTACGGGAAGAGAGCTCTTGTTCGCGCTCTGCTTCGCTTGCACTCACTTTCTGTACATGTTATAGATAACTGCTACGGTGTCATGTGTTCCATGTGTATACATGTAGGTTTTTTGCTGAACAGAAAATGGGGCGTTCATGCCATCAACACAAACTATTTTCGGCGTAACGGGAGCGGCAGACATTCGACGCTCCTTGTCCACCTGTCGCTGCAAGCAGCGTCGCCTGTGAGACACCCGCCCCTGCTGTCATTGTTGTTGTTGTCTTCACATTAACAACCGTTCCGTTCTCTCTGCCCAGTACCTTCTTCTGCCCGTACTAGTCGATTCCCGTGGTTGCAGGCTAACTTACCCAAAAAAGGTATCCGGAAATAAAATAGACCCGTCATTGGTCGACGAATAAACACCTGCTCTTGCCACCGCCGTCGATGGTTCCAACGCTTTGAGCCAAGAATCCACATTTGTTCAACTTCTGTTGCTCAACGGCCGAAAAAGCTGTGCTCCTCCTGTCCCCCGCCGCCCCCTTCTTTTTAGAATCTATACATGCAATCACGGAAGGGAATTGATCCGTTTGAGATACAACCACAGTCGAAGGGGATGAGTTGAATGAAGTCTTTACAGGGAGTGAACGGGATAAACCCCGGCTGGATTCTGGGCTTGTTTCGAGTCGACGTTCGCCTATGCACTGTTTTTTAAATTTTTTTCTTGTTCGACTTATGCTCGGCGAAATGCGTTGCCGGCAACCAGCGTGTTTGTACTGAATGGAAAAAAAACGGCTGGATACCGGGCTTTTTTCGAGTCTATTTTCGCCTAAACACTTACGAGTAGTTCTTAACTCCTTTCCTTCTTTGACTTTGTGTTTGGCGAACGGTGCTGCCGACGACAACGCAACCAGGACGTCGAACTGATGGTGCTCTCGTATGGAGTGATCATGTTCATCTTCCTGCTCGCCCTGGTCCCTGCCGTGGCCACGCACAACTTCAACAGCCAGTCCAAGAAGAGGCAAGCGAGAGAGTGATGACGTCATGACGCGCTATTTAGCTAACAAATCTACGACTTTGCGTCGTCCTTGAGGGTTGTAAATTCAAAATGTTGTCAATTTGTGACACATTTCAACACATTTGTTAGTCATGTTCGTTTTTGGTCAATTTGTGACACGTTGTAGCGCGTTCGTTATTGATGTTCGCTTTATTCATATGTTGGCGAGTTTCTTACAGGGAGATTGGAACGCGGTGCGCTCACGTGCCACCATATGCATTGCGTGCGTGATCTCTGTTTGGGGTACTTCGAACGCCGTATGATTTTTTCCTGCGTGGCAATGCACGATGTGGTCAACAACGATCGTGTGTGTGTGTGTGTCTCTCTCTCTTCGTCGTTCATTGGTGTGTGAATGATTTGGCTCCTTCTGCAGGTGTATGGGCGAAAGAGTTAGAGGTACAATTTTTTCCAGTTTCCAAACTATTTTTTCTATTATTTGTCTAGTGTTCTTTTCTCTTTGATTTGCTTCTCGTTTCACCCGTACCCAGCCTCTTTTAGCCCCCCCCCCAGCATATCCCCCCCCCGGTGTTTGCCATCGGGATTGGGTTTTCGTCGCTTAGCGACGACGTTGTAAAACAAGCCAATTCGCTTCGTGAACTCGGCATCCAGGTTACCGTTTTCTTTTTTACCTCTGTTTTTTTTTTTTTGCGGTAACCATGATGGTGGTCGAGTAGATCATGTTGTGCGGGGTGGAGAACCCTCACTCCGCGCAAGGGGGATGATCGCACCACGTTGTGTTAAAATGGTCAAGCATCCTCGAGGCAGCTACACAGCGCTTACAACTGTCTCTGGAAGTGAAAGCACCAGAAAATAAAATTAACTCATTCATCCGTACGCAAGGAAGTAAGCACAATATGCCGAACACCCTTAGCAGGATGCAGCGCACCCTTCATGCGACTCGCCGAATACCTCACGGCGCTTCGCGCTTGGTGATGTGAGAGCCTGGTCCGGTCAGAACCCGGCGTGCTCCGTCCCGGCTTTGTAGGGATGCGAGGTCAATGGTCTAACGACTACGGCATGCACGACTATGAGTACTACGAGTACAACCCCCCCCCCAGCAAATCGTTTGTTCCACCAATTGCAAACTGGCAAATTTGGAAGGAACGATTGGCCATCGGTGGTCGGTCCAGTGGGAAATTTGGTCCGTCCTCTCGAGGACGCCTGGTCTAACCGCTACGGCATGCAAAACATGAGTATACCCCCCCCCCCGGGTTAACCGCAACATAAGGCATGAAAAACATGAGAGTAACCCCCCCCCCTGGCAAACCTGTTTCCTGACCCCCTAAAACTTTGCCAACAGTTACTACTGGGTGAAGGAGCAGCGGAAGCTGGCCTTGACTCGAGCGTACATGCTGCTGAGACACCGCGACGGGACCCTGCCAAGAGATGACTACGTGCAGCTCATGATGTGCCTGCGTCCGGACTGCGACAAGGATCACGTGAGTTGGTTGCTGAACAATAATCCTCTCAACAACCGTGTGACGTTCGTTCTGAGGGCCCGGGTCTTGGTAACCCCTTAAGTGTCAGGAGATAACGTCGTCGCTATTCGGGGCCGGGTGGCTATGATAGCGGCCATCACTGTAGTGGGGTTGACTGTAGCGGGGGTGCAGTGGTGCCACGCCATGATTCTGTGGTCGCTACATGCAGGGGCATGCCTCTAAACAGGGGGTCGCTCAACTGGGCCTACAACCGTAGATAGTTCTAGGAAGATTTGCTGCTGTGGGCACAAACCAGGGGCCACCCACGTCACCCGGGCGTCAAGATTTTTTTTTATTATTTTGTTGCGTGGTGGAGGTTCAAGTGGAGAGGCGGCTGGATCATCGGCGTGATGCATGTAGCTGGGATTGAGTTTTCAACGGCCAGATGAAAGGCGTGGTGGGCACCGTGCATTCCGTCCGTGATGACACCGCACTGCTGTTTACGGTGCATTGGTGGCGTGTCCATCTATGTTGCCCGGGATGCCGCTACGTAGCCCATGTCGCCCAACTCATGGCGTGCCTACCTCGAGACTGCCACAAACCGGGAGCACACGATACGCATCCAAAAACGAACCGGAGATAGCCCGCATGTTCACAGTGTGTATCGTCTAAATAATTTCTTGTGGACGCCGGGTTGTTTTAGACCTGTTCGGTACCACATTTCTGGTTGTGTCAGCCAGGGTTGCTTGCACGCGGGAGAAAGGTTGCACGGCAGTGTTGCTTGCTGTTTTGTTCAAACTATCTTCCTTCTGCGGTGCTTTGCTCATTTCTTTTCGCGAGAAGGATTCAACGAGCGCCCCTTCGGTCCACAGCAGTAACGTCCACTATACACCCCACGAGCGTAAAGTCATACGAATATCATTTTTGCCGTTCTCTGGTCGCCTCGATTCCCATCATCGTGCATCCGTACAACCGCCGGAAGATGAATCCAGCAAAGTTCCACCATACACGCAAGACGTATTTTTTTCAAAAATGATGTAACGTTGTCGTACGCCCTCTGGATGGCCACGAACAGACTTCGGCACTGTTCAGCGCGGCCAAGAAGGCGGAAGAACAGCAATCGAACTCCGTCGCCGCCGTCGAAGACGATCGCAACCTTCTATCCAAGACTGGCTTCTTCATGCTCTGTGCCCTTGGCACGGCCGACATATCACGGGTATGCCTACTTTCCCGTGCTACATATCAGCTCTTACTGCACAGGATCCTACTGAACACGTTTGAAACGCTTGGTTAACGTTGGCATTGTCCTTCGAAATTAGAATGATTCGGAATAATTGTTATCTCACGGGTATGCCTGCTTTCCCGTGCTACATTTAGGCTTTTTTCTGAATTGGATCCTACACGTTTGAAATTCTTGGATAACGTTGATATTGTCTTTCGAAATTAGAGTGATTCGGAGTAATTGTTACGCAGTGTTATCTTCTCTCGAATACATGTTGTAGTTGACCATGTGGATTGTCAGGAGTGATTTTCTGATGGTTTACTCTATTGAATCTACTCACAGAGTACTGTACGGTGCTGGTATTGTTCTCTTTGCTTGCTCTCTTGCAAAATTTCTCATATTTGACCTGCAAAGTTACCGTAGGTTGTAGGAGTTCAAACCAGCCAGACGATCGTCTACGATCCCTCCTCTCGACGAAGCTCGACCCTCAGGCTTTCTTGATTGATTTCACGGCTATTTTGCTTCGGTTTCGTTGTTTAGGTTTCCCTACCCCTTTGCACTTAAGATACATGGGCGCACCTTGTTTGGCTGCTACGCCGTGCTTCGCTTGCCCTTGCGATCGTCCCTGGCGATAACTGCATATTCACTACTGTCATGCCAACCATATGCCTTCATTTGTTGAGCCTCTTGCCGTTGGTTCACCAGTTCCACAGTTTGCAGAGTTCGATTTGTCGTGTCCGAGCTGTCCCAGGGTCCCAGGTATACGTCATCTGCGTTGTTTTATTCAATCCGATGCTGTGCTTTCGAAGAGGCCAAATGAACGCTCGTAGTGTATCTGCTCGTTCGATGCATTCCACTTCTTTTGCTATACCTGACCTTATTCCGTCATGGACCTTGTGCACGTCCAATGTCACGCTTTCGAAGAGACAGCACGAACACATGAAACGCATCGGCTCGTCCCAAAGTATCTGCTTTGCCTTTTTCAGTAATTCTGACCTTGCGCGCTTCCTCTGCCGTGCCCCCGAAGACGCAAAACGAACGCATGAAAATGTACCGCCGGAGCCGCCGGAGAAAGTCCGGAAGGAAGTGGGCGCGAGCTCGAGCTCGACTCGATGGTCAGTTTTTTGTTTTTTTTCCGCGTGCCAAGCGTGATCGTATTCCGTTTTGGGTTTGCTTTAGCTTACAATTTGACGGTGCCAGGGTATTTAGTGGTGGCGCGTTCTGTTGTCGCCGTTGGGTTGTCCATGCAGCCTGAATTTCTGAACTGCCAGATTTTCAAGTGCAGCAGGCGCGTTCTGCAATTATCTGTCCCACGGACGAAAGCAACGAACGAAGCGAGTCTCAGACGAAATAATAAGAGGTTTCTTGAGAGCGGGTTTCTTCCGCACAACAGCAGGGGAGGATAAACATCCATTCCGTTCGATTGCTCGGCACCGCTCTTCCTTAGCGAAGATGATGCTCATTCCCCTCGATTCTCTGTAACCGGGTGGGTGCCAGACTGAACGGTATGCCGTGCATCGTTTGGAATGCAGTCTGGTATCAAAAATCGGGTGTACTCTGTATGTGGTAGCTGTCTTTGGTTCGGCCGCCTTTTGTTGCAGACCGAAAATCAGCGATCAAGGTAACCCCGGTGGGGCTTTCGCCGCCCCTTCGCGGCACTTGCGGTCGTACTCAAGTAATTGTGGTTGTTGTTGTTGTTAATTGTCTTGGCATTCCAATCCATTCTGGTCTCTGCTCTGTACCCTTTAACATCCGTATCAGTCCAACTTTCGCCATGTCTTCCGTAATCACAGGGGATAGATATCAGGAGAACGTTTACTTGTTGCCGCTTTTCTTGTCATGTCTGCGTTAAGACCGTTTCCGAGATCGAAGTTAATCTTGCACTACTCTCGTCGTTACCTATGCGAAAGACATGGGGCAGAATATTACGTTCTGATTCTACACGCTCGGGCGGTCTCTGTTTGTCCCGCCCTGCTGACGCATCTGCTGCCACTGGTCCTGCTGCCGTCGTTGTTGCGATGGCGGTGCGATATCTTTGGCGTCGTCCACTGCCCCTTCGCGTGCTTTCGTCGCCAGCCGCGTTGTCCTGGAGCTGGCCAGGCAGCAACTTGCCTTTGAGCCAGCAGGTGCTAAACGTGGCCCTATTGATCCAAGGTATGTTTTTGCTTTTCTGGTGATAACCGCAGGGAATCACCAGCAAAGGCCCTCTAGAGTTGGCTGTATTTTTTCTTCTGCTGGGCGAGAGGTCCGTTGTCGTATGCCTGGGAATGAGGATAAACCGTGATTTTTTCAACAAGAGCAAGTGAGCCCGCACTTTCCTTCACTAACAATCCTCGTGACTTGAAGGCAGGCAACACCCCGCCAAGTGGGCGAGAGCTCGACGGGTATACCAAACATTGTAGAGAAAGGCATGGCGCTGTTGACGGCACATCGCATGCCCGGCCGTGTCAATAGGACGAAACGGCTCAGGAAAACCGCGCACCTGCTCCTCCCTCCTCCCTAATAAAGTATTTCCTAACCTACCCCCCTTTCTCGCCGTTTGCCAGGGTATCAGATTGTGCGAGCGGGAGACAATCCCGAGGGAAGGCCGGCTTGGGCATACCCCCTCGGGGCCGTCCTGATTTTTTACTTCTGCCTCCAGGCGGCCTTGAGGATGATCGCTGGTGGGGTTCGTCCGTACTTCTTGGAGTGGCGGTGAGAGAGGGCCTCTCTTTCTCTCTCCTCTCTCTCTGTCTCTCTGTCTCTCTGTCTCTTTCTCTCTGTCTGTCTGTCTCGTTCTCTCTCCTCTCTCTCTGTCTCTCTGTCTCTCTTTCTCTCTGTCTTTCTCTCTCTCTCTATCTCTCTCTCTCTCTCTCTCTCTCTCTCTATCTCTTGCTGTCTCTGTCTCTATCTCAGGATGTCTCATGCCGTCTCAAGATATCTCATACTGTCTCAAGAGTTCGTGGATTATTTCCAACCTCGAGGAGACACGAGACGTCTTGTCTTCTTTCTGCCATGCTCGCCGGTTCCGATTATTGTTGGCGTCCTCTCCTCACGATCGATGCTAGGGGTGTTCGGCCGCTCTTCTTGTCGTGGCGATTAGAAGGCTAGGCTAAACCTATCACACCGCCGCCGTATTCTTATTGAGAAATGTAAAACCTCCGGCCCCCTTGTACACTTGCTCCGTTTGTGACGTGTTGTGCTACGCAATCATGGCATTCTCAGTACCCGCAATCGCATTTTCGCAGTGAACGTCTGACCATGTTTCGGTGCATGACCACGCGATGAGGAGCTACGAGTGGAACCTGGCGATTCTTGGGGTTGGTTCTTTTCCGGCGCTATCGTTTGCATGTTACGCCCTTTTCATTGTTGTTGTGTTGCTGATTGCTGCTTCTTTGTTGTGTTCTCGCCGTCATGCTGCGCTCTGTTCTTGTGTATGTTGCTGACTTTTGCTGCTTTGGTTGTCTTCCCCGCCGTGTTGCCGTACCGTCTTCGATACCGACACCGTGGTTTGCCTGAACGCCTGGGCCCTGCCGAACCAAAAAACGAAATTTCTATCGAAGGAATATCCTCGAGATGTCGCTCAATATGGTCGGAATCGCGTACTACGCCCAACTTTGGCCACGAGGGCAGGCGTTTCATAGCTTCTATCAAATACTCCAGGTGAGTGGCGATGCGGGGGAACTACTGGAAATGTCTGCATGTTTGGTCCCTTTTTCCACGTTTGGAAACGCGATATCTCAGAAACTGAGGCCATCTCGGAGAATGGGTGCTGGGCGAGGGGTTGGTGCTTGGCGTTTTGGCCAATCTGCACGAGGTGAACCCAATTTTGACCACACCTTGCTAGAACGTGGGGGACGGACGAACGCAACACCGAGGTTGCGAAGACACCGAGGCAGCATCTATATCATCCGCATCACATTCTCAACCTCAATGGCCACACAGAAACCACCCTGCCCAACCGAATAGGGGCAGGCTTGTTGAGGTCGAAGGCAACAAAACTGATGTGTATTGAAATAATTGGATTCTGCCGTGGAGTTTGTATTGGGGTACACGGGAACGTATTGCATGCTGCGGCCCCCCTCAAGTCGACTTTAGCAGCACAGGGCACGTTGGTTGAGCATGCCTGGAGTGTGCTGGTGCTGATGGCTAGACGCAGAAGACAGGCACCGTCAGGTATCACCCTGAGGTGTCCGGCTAGGTATCGTGTCGTTTTAGGCTGTATACAGCAAGATGACGCGATAGTCATGTGATTCTCCAACCGGTTCCCCTGTTTATCCTGCAGGCATTAAGACTCGAGCTCTTGTGGATCAACCTTCACCTTCTAGGACCTACCAGCTCAGGTGAGATAACGTCCGTGAACACCGAAGAGTGTAAGATGGGGCAAAGTGTAATTCGTGTGGTGCAGCGGGACAACTAGAGACGCTTCAAGACAAATGGAGATGAGAGGAAGGGCGGTGGAGTTCCAGAAGAGTTTTCATGGCGCCTCCATCACGGGCTCTCAAGCTTGAAACCCTTCGTCCCACGTGTACATACTTTTTCTCGGCAGCGTTGTTGATGGGTGACCCCGCGTGAACAGCTTGGTGCTATATAGTGGCCACTCCTTTTGACTTGCCCCTGTCTTACCCTCCTATCTGTCCCCCGCGTCCTCCGTCCTCTGGACACATGATCAATGTTCTAGCAACAATGGCATGCGAAACAGTAGAGTACCCCCCCCACACACACACACACGCGCGCCACCGCCTAATGCCGACGCAGACGTCGCGACCCGACTCGAGTTTGTCTTTCCGGCTGTAATACGGGCATCCTTCGTGCTCTTCGCCCTCACCTACACCTACGCGGTCGTCGCGTACGCCATGTACTGCTCGACACCACTGGGAGGGGAACCCATCGGGGACTTGAAAGACGACAGCATGGTCAAGAGGTGAGCGGGCGATGGGAAGCCCTGCCGTTTGTGGGGCCATGGCGGTGAACCCGGCAGCGTGGTCAATGTAGTAGCAACATCGTACGTCTCTCTATGCCGATATGGATTGATATGCGTCATATAAGTACATTTTTCGCTCGAGAGACACTGAAAATCGTTCTTTATGGCGCCTGTTGGTTGATGTCAGTATGAAATGGTTTTGCAGAGGTGTGTGAGACCGCTTGGAAGCATGTATCACATGTTGTGTACATCATATTTCAGATAGCTTAGTGGTTCAGGACAGCTCGTTCAGTGATGAGAATCGCGTTGACAGGCCGTATCGTCTGTTGTCATTGACGGGTCACGGGGTTATAGCACGATGCAGGGATGGGAACTCGGGACAATGGTGCCATAGGCTCTTTCGTTGTCTCTCGTCGTTGTTGTGTAGGTATGTAAACGGCTGACGATAACACGGTGCAGGGATGATACCTAGGCACAATGGTGCCATAGGCTCTTTCGTTGTCTGTTGTCGTTGTCGTGTACCAGGTAGGTAATAGACGGCGGACGGCAACACCCTCCCTGGCAGCACATGGTGTTTCGTGCTCAACTTCGGTACCGTCCTTTTTCGCCACAATGAAACGGTTAAACCCACGGAACGCCCATCTACCCAGCACACTTACGGAACAACGAAGTGCTGAATGCATGACCCCCGCCTACACAAAACCAATGCCCTAAATAAACACTTAATGGTTAAGTGCCTCCTCGAATCCCACGTGTCCGAATGACAGGTTTGCAGCCGTGAAGGAAGTCGCGAACTTCGCCACCTTGCCGCGGTCCTACGCGTCCATGATGTACGTCGTGATGTTCAGCAACTGGCCCATGTTCATGGACGCGGCCGGAGTGGTGGGCAACTTGGTGGTGGCCAAGGTGTTCTTCTACTCATTCAAAGCCATCGGCTTCTACTTCGTCATGCCGGTGAGCCCGGGAGCGTCAAAGCCACTCGTTGCAAATCTCCAGCCACACGCGCTTGTTGCTTTTGTTGTTGTTGTTGTTGCTGCTGCACTCATGTTGTGCGGTTACATTTTGTGCGGTTACAGGTTGAATACTCTGTGAATAGACGCTCGATTGGTTCATTTTACTGGAAACGTTGCTGGGGGGTTTCCATCACGTGTCGTGACGTTCTTCTGTTCCAGTTGCTGCTCGCGTTGTTGCGACGTTCGCAGATGAAATCAATGCGTTGCGCGCGCTGCACGGGTCAGCCGTGGCAGGACGACGCCTGAACCCCCCCAGACCGTTCCATTCGATCTGTGCCAAGTTCTACATTACTCGTATCAGCACCTCTCCTTCACTAGATATCATTTTGGAGACGTGACGGAGGCAAGTATTCTCGCAGAATCGCTCCCGGCATGAGAATAACATCGGCCCCGCGAGAGGCCTTCGCTGCGCGTTGCTGTGGTACATGCTACCGAGTTGCAGTGACAATAGCTTGATCGGCTCATTTCGTCCCAGGTACTCCTCGGGTTTATCGTCACGAGCTACATGAACGCCCACGTGCCCACCGTCGAAGACCCCCCCAAACCACCGGCGGCGGCGAGGAAATCGCTCCCCCCACGGCAAGCAAGCAGCAGCCGCAGCCCTCTCATCGGCAGCAAGGGGACCCCACCGAATCGTGGAGCAGGAGGCGGGCGGGGGGGGGCGGCTGGCGACGAGGAGAAGGCTTCTCCTTTGGTGCGATTTCGCAAGGGCCTTCAGAGGCGGTCTAGCTTCGGCGACGAGCCCACTAGGTAGGGGTGCAAGCGGTGAAGATGTGTCTTTCATCGATCGAAGCGAAGAGACTCTCTTTTGCTCGGTGCTTGAAGGCGGGGTAATACCGAAGAAATTGAGTCCAATTTTTTTTCCGAAATGTTGGGCAGAAAATTTCACGTCCTTTTCTCAACACGACCAACATTACATGCCCAGATAATACACCTGCCGTGCCGAAAATGCTATGTCTGTGCCCTTAAGTAGATCGAAGGACCGCGGCAAGTTTGGCTACTCGACCCTGGCCGACGGCGCGCACACGGAGATCGACGTGGCCGCCTTAGCGGTGCCGAGGGGGAGCCAAGAAGCTCTGGCAGAGCTCGGGCAAGGCGAGGGCGACTACGACGAGGTCGAAGACGAAGACCCGTCGGCCGAAGGTCGGGACAGGGAGGATCAAGAGGACGAAAACAGCGGTGGCGGCGATGGCGACGATGAGGTCGAAGACGACGTTGCTACCGAGCTCTGGGATGCGGGCAAGCGCAGAGGTAGAGAGCGAGCTTACTCCGTCGACTCTTCCACCGAGGAGGAGGAGGAGGACCATCACGCCCCCGTGAGTGGACCGCGAGGGGATCGCCCATGTTACTTCAAGCGTGGGAGCTTGGAGGGGGGGGGGGGGGGCGTGATAAAGGCCCCCAGAAAGTAGCAGTCAGGACACCGCCGTCGCTTGCTGGTAGTTGGTGGGTGTGCTCCGCACTGGCAGGGGTCTGCATCTGCTTCGAAATTTAGCGGCCCCGCCCTTTCAGCTCAATGTGTGCACCGGCCCTTCGAAAACCTCGCGACTCAGACAGTGCATGTCAAACGCGCATGTCTGCCTTGAATCTCTCCCCAACCTTTGGACTTTAATGTTCTGCTCTCCGTGTGTTGTCGAGCGCATGCTCGGGTGCGCTTTCTGATCTGAATCTTTTGGGATACTTGGTCCCGTCGTTTTTCTGTGCTTCAATATCTTGAGCCTGTCCTTCTTCGTGTGATGTGTTCTTATCGAACACGACCAACCTATTCGCTACCCGTCACCTTTCTGCGATTTCATTCTTCCTTTCAATGCGCGTCGTCGTGGCCTGCTCTAATCAGCCTGATGTTCCCAATATTTTCCGGTCGTGCGCTCTCACTCTCTCCCGCTCTAAATTTCGTAAAAGCCGTTTTTCAGGCCATGATCCTACACACTCACTGCCTTGGCGTCAACAACTCCAAACGCGCACTTCCGATCATCAGGTCATGGTTGCGTCTCGAGCGCGGTCCTTGTCTCAGACGTTCTGGGGGGTACACCAGGCAAGGGACGGCGGTGCTGCCAACACGACCGTTATGCAAGGGGCTCTCGCTCGACTCGAGAACGAGCTAGCCAACCTGAGGGCCGAAAACGAAAGGTGCGCAGTACTGCTGAGTGCGTTGGGTACACCTCGTCATGAATCCATCCCGGTGTCTATTGAGAATATTTCATATGCTAAGTGCGGAGAGATATCGCAATGAATGGTGATGGTACCCGCCAGGATAGGCTGGACCTAATTTTTCGGCTTACTGCAATGAGACGACAGGGTTCTCGGTCCTACGTTGCTCGACTTGTACGTACTAGGCACGGGCACGCACGCAGCAAGAGTTAATTGTGCCCCTTTGATGTTTGTTTCGTTGTCGTGTTTGGTGCTTCTCGTCGCTGGTTGGTGGCCAGCCTCCGAGCTGATTTAGGCCCTCGGGAGGTGAGCACGAGGCTGCACGTCGCTGAAATGCTTAAGGAGGTGCAGACGCCGATGCAAGACGGTGCTTCCACTTCTGCTGGACAGGTAAGCGAAAGAGGTTGTTGACTCTCCCCCAAGCAGAAACACAGTTTGTAGCTGTCGCCTACCAGTCTTGTAGCTGTTGCCTAACCGTCTTGTACGTTGAACTCGGGGTCGGTACATGTGCTTCCAGCTCGATCGGAATTGTTTTCTACTGTGAAGTACAGTACCATGCTTTTTCTGTCGAAGGTCGGCGTGCACACGGGTGCCCACGGGACGCACGCGGTGGCCGGACTGCTGTGCCGTCGTTGGAGCCACGTTTGCAACGACAACAACAACAACAACAACAACAACAACACTACCACCAACAACATCCACGTAGTGACAAACCTCGCACGCTCTCTGTCTCTGTCTGTCTGTCTGTCTGTCTCTCTCTCTCTCTCTCTCTCTCTCTCCATGCGTGTTCATCGACAGAAGCCGTATCGGCAGCCCAGCGTCGGCGTCGGCGCAGCCAATGCCGCCGCTGGGGAAACGGAGAGCCCCTTGCCCAGCACATCTCCGGAAGGGGACGGTTCTCTGCGCTCGCGGGTGGTTGGCTCGTCAAATACGATATGGGGGATGCAAGCCATCTTGGAGACCGAGGACGGCGAAGAAACAGGCCAAGATCTCGTCTGATTCTTTCTGCTGAACTATACTATCGTGGGAACTTGGACGATTTTGTTTCTGTTTTCTACACTGTTCGCTCTCTGCCTCGTGCGAAGTATCAGATATTCGGTTGTCAAATGTGTTGGAGTTGCTTATTTTCTGATCTCCACTCTAAAGCTCAAAAGGCATGGTCTGTGATCAACCAATTGGAATTCCGAAACATTCCGTATTCGTGCGTGGAGGTAGATTGGTCGAATTGTACCGGTAATGGCGGTTTAGTACATCGTAGATGGGAACCTTGAGGGACATGCTAGGAGAGACTTTGGGATACGAGTTGAGGTCCCCCCTTCGACTGGTTTTGGCCTGGCACTCCTCCTTTCTCCTCCTTTCTCCTGCTCGTCCTCTCTGATGTCGCCCCTACGATCTGTTACATGCCGTTAACAACACTCTTTTGACTCTGGAGCTCACACATCATAGGCATATATGAACAAGCCGAACCCCGCTCTTTGAGGCATTTGTAGTGTGATTATTTGCTTATTTTTCGTCCGGGTAGGGGCCACGTTTTGCACACATGTGATTGGTATCGTCCTACAGGCAGTGTGATGGACGTCATCCGACTGGTCGGGTGCGCTAATCGCGCACGACTGTCGACGTGTCCGTCTTGGTTGCGTACGTTATCCTTGTCGTTGGGTCCTGGGGTTCACAGTCGGCCTTGGATAGCTGGTGAGTGCTTTGAGTCCTCCTGGCGTTTTTGGTCCATTGATGCCGAAGGTTTCGGTGCGGATCCGAAAATTAGATTCATGTTTGATTCATTCGAGGTTGTAGTGTGTTCTCGGTTATGTTTTACGGTTTGTTTTTTGTATGAGTTGCCTTTTGTTTATGTGCGAAAATAAGAGTAGCGACGCTCAATCAACCCTCGGCTTGTAGTAGCTGGCCGTTTTCTCCTCACAACGAAGATCATGCGAGGGAATGACAAGGCGCGTCGGGAACCGAGGACAAAAGACCGGCGAGATCGCGTCAGTGTTCGCCATTTAGCTGTTACAGCAGCTGCGGTCTCCCCATGAAGTTTTTTTTGTTACCCCATGACCGGCCCATGCGTGTGAATTTATCTACCTTGTACGCGTTATCCCCATTCCCAGATTTGTTAAAGGGTCACGTTGTTTTTTGTGTGGATTGGTTGGGGTGTTGTTCCACTGCTGACGTTTTGCTCTTGATATGTTCGTTTGCCGTCGGTATTGTTTGTTTGATGTTGGTGTAAACGCCGCTTTCTAGAGTGTCACCAAACAGATATTAACACAGATCACAACAGCAGCATTCGGTTGAACTTCGTTTGAGGGTTCGTATAGCCTGCAGTCTAGTCTTCTACCGCTGTTTGTGTGCATGAAGAAGAGCAGAATATGCATGGGAACAATCGGTTCGCCGAAGCTCGCGCTGGTAGATACTTGATACAGACACATTTCCCAGAGAAGTTGCAGAATACGAGAGGTCTTCTGCATGTCCTGCATGCAGTAACGCCTGTCTTGATGCCGGTTGTTGATAGAGGCACATCGATCTTCACGGCGAAAGAAAAATGAACCAACACTCGTCATTATGTGAACCGAGGGAATCGTCCTCGACGGATGGATGTTGGGAAGATGGATGTGGAAACGTGACTTCCTCTCAGTAACTATCTACCATGTGTTTTTAGTGTACATGATGTACACCCCCCGTTTAAGAGCCGCTTTTTTTCTCTTGTTCGCAAGGCAAGATGAAAGTCTCCGTTCTGGTAAAACCCCATCGCCCCCACATGCATGCATGCGCGTACGCCGAAACCCAGTGCATGTTGTCAGTCAAAGGTGACGAAACGACGATGACATTCCACGAACGAAAAGATTTACCACCCCCGGGGTTGCAAGACATGTTTTTATTTCTTTTCACCAAGTATCATACCACCACCAATACGCGGAGCACCCACAGCGGCCGCTTTCATAGAGGGACGGGCCGTTATTCCTCGGCAACTCCAGCTGTAGTGGCGGTCCTCAACTTTGGCCAACCCTGAAGAGCAACCCCACGCAAGTCTCTACATCTTGGCCCCAACTGTAATTTGAACTGAATTGTACTTTGGCGGATGTACGGCAGGCAGTAGATTGAACATTCAATGTATAAAACTTGAGAGAGAGGTGTTCTGCACTATTCCCATGCTAAATGAGAGGTACTGCTCGCGGTCGATATGCACGTGCGTACACAGAGCGCGTTTTCTCGAGATAGTACATGTAAGCCATCATATTATGCATTTGTAGACTACTTGTGGCCTACATACATACATAGTGCTGTACTGCAGAGCTGATTTATTTGAAGTGAAGACAAAAAAATAAGAAATAAAAAATACAGTAAGAAGTGTTTGGTAAGCATCCACGCGCCTTGATCCCTGGTCTATATATTGGCCGAGAGCGCCTTGTCATCAAGAATGGCGCGGTTTTTGCATTTGGACGTCGTGGTCCTCGTCCATCTTTTCAGGAAAGGGACGGTGTCCTAGATTTCACGAGGGGTAGTATGCATGCAGCATGGGTCTCTACAGCAGAAGCAGTATAGAATAGTATAATAGTTGATTGCGAGCGTCGCGAGCGTGCCGCCGGGGCAATAACAAAATGGGGAGAAGGACGGCCCGCCGATGGCATTTACAGTATGATCTACGAACAGATTGGTTGGAAACAGGGGGAAAGAAGAAAACACAAAGATTGCCGCGTTGGTTTACAGTCGAGAGCAACCGCACCGACCCCTTGCAGGCTCATGATCACATGCATTGTGTGTGTAGGCGATCAGCCCCACGGTCGGGGCAGGCAGAACTTTTCCTTTGTGTCTGTGTTGCGCGTTTACTGGTTTCGCACAGGCGATGTCAACCGAGAAGGTTTCGTTTCATCCCTGGACGTACCTTCACTCGCCCTTGTTGCGAATGGATGAATGGATCCTGCCGGCTGCTGAGACGGTACATTACAACATGTCAACATGATTTCATGGGGGGTGGAATTCTTATTCGTGTGCCCCCTTTTGGCAACGTCTTGCAACGCGCGTTGAGACAGAGAGCACTTTGGCACAGACAGAAGGGAGGCGCGGACAAAGAGGCAGAAAGGAAACGAGGTGGAAGACAATGACGATTTTCAAAGCATTGGGCCTGTTGGCTTGCTCAGTCGCTGGCTTATCCTGCCTGCAGGTGGTTGTGGGAGGTGAGTGTCTCGGTTGACGCACTAATCAAGAGCGCCACCTTCCTCAACTTCTTCAACACCGTCGGTGCTACTTGTGTTGTAGGTACTGGTGGTGACCGTGGGACGCTCTTCACGACTTGCGCCCGTCCTAAAGAAGCGATTGGTACGGGACACCGTCACGTGTATACCACTGCCGCAACTTGTCCGCCAAAGCGAGGCAGAGCGGCGGGATGAGTAGTCTTCGAAGGATGCAGAGCGGAGCATCACAGAATCACCCCGCTCCCGATTGAGCTCAACAGCAGCAAGCAGTGTTTTGCCCCACGGGGACTTCCTTGCCTTGCCTCTGTTCGTGTCCTTTGCTAGGCGGCGTGTCGCCTCGATCTTGGGATGGGTCCCTTTGCTATTTACCTCTCTGTGTGGGTGTGCGTGCTGCTGTGTGTATGTCCTCCGTCGGTCGTCGTTTGGCGGCGAGGCGCCGCCCCCGTCCCGTCCGGACCGGCGTGCGTACACCAGCACGGGGGACTTGGTTGCGTACACCAGCTCAACAAGAGTGTTGTGTTGTAGTTGGAGGTGGACACGAAACAAAAATAACTAGGCATTCACAAGGCCTTGTAACCGAACCCTGACCCCCATCCCTACAGTCTAACCCAACTCCCAATGGATTCAATACTCCTCTGGAATCAGTTTGTATGTGAACTGGATGGTGACGTAAGATATCACCCCCCCCCCCTGGACCGATTTTTCGATGTTTCAAAACTCGTTCTCTCTCCACAGCAAGCAGAAAATAATGGCGGTGCCGCATGGGGACGTTGGACCCGTCTCGTTTGAGAGCTTTCCGAAACGCATCGGTTCGTTCATGCATCCCCTCGGCGTGGAGTAGTCGAGCTTTGAAATTCGGTCCAGGGGGGGGGTGGTATCTTGCGTCACCTATGGTCTGCGTACCTGTCCATTTGCATCGACATGGCGTGCGGCTCAGTTGCGAATTCTCTGGAAAGTGGTGGGTTGATGTGTATAACGAGCGTGCTCGCGCTTTCTGTCTCGCCGTGTACGGGATGGCCGGGTTGCTCAAGAAGTTGCTGCTGTAGGATGCATACCGCTGTCTAGTTGATAAAATAGGTGCGAGCGCGGGGGGCCTACAGATGGGACCAGCAGTTCAGAAACGACATTTCCTAAGTGGGTTTCTAAAAACATTTATTTTCAACACCGTTGAGCACAAGCACTGCTTGTATCAATAACTCAGGAAAGAGATTGGGATCCAATTCTCAACGTCATTCCTTCCAAAATTCATAATTTGTTCGCGGTGCAAATCTGACAAGTAACAAGAAACGGGTAACCCGGTTGGTGTATCGCCATTAAAGGTACACTTAGAAATCAACACGCATGCGTCCCCAGGTGCAATAGCCAGCGGCATTCAAGGCCGTCCAGTGCAACCTATGTGGCACTGGTGTACGCGGAAGGGGTCGGTTTTGTACCCAGAAATGGTCATGCCATCCCGGCGCCTGACGACTCTTAAAACCCGCAGAAAACACCGTGTACCTTACATACCCACACAGCGCACCATGCACCGCTCTCCACAGAGGGTCGAGCTTGCTCCATGCGCAAGTTAGCTCACTGTGGTGCTCATAAGTAAGCACAGAGAGGCACAGAGAGACCAAACGGGCACGACCTGCCTCGCTTCCGAGGCACAGGACACGGCGGTTTGGTTTCGCGGTTCGGTCTCGCCGCTACCTTCGGAGGAGGATGTCGGAGATTGGTATCCTCTGGAGGCAGTGCCCATCAACGAGCATTTTTGCGGGTACATGGTTGTGCGGGCATGTGCGGCACAAGTTTTTTTCTGCGGGTTTAGAGTCGTCGGGCGCCGGGATTATATGACCTTTTCTGGGTACCCCATCGACCCCTTCCGGTACACCAGTATCCAGCATCGATTCCACTCGAGGGTCAAGATCCCAGTGGGAGTTGTACGTGATGGAGGTTTCTCCAAAAGCGGGTGCGATGGCGTTTTGGCCAATCAGCTGGCTGCCTGGGAGTGCAATGCGTGTTGATTTTTTAGTGTACCCTAAAACGGTGATAGACCACCCGGGTATACCCGTCTCTGGTTACTGATCAAATCTGAACCTATTTCGTTTTTCGGGTGTGCATACCGGAAACCGAGTTATTCTCATTTTCCGACCCCATGTGGTGTGTCGATCCGCCCTGTCCCCCTTTAAGTGTGGGAAGGGGTAGTTGGCGCAAGTTCAGAGAGCCGTAGATATTATGGGCGTATTCGCATTGTCACATGATCACCTGTTCAAGTTTTCGTCAGGCTTGGGAACTGCTGTGGTTTGTCAAGTAGTGTGTAGCGGGGGTGTGGATGGATGTGCCTGTGGAAAAACATGATGAATAATATATTAAAGACTACACTGTGGAAAAACACGATGAAAAATAAATTAAAGACTACACGTGTATGGGTTGTGGTATGGATTCGAGATCGAGCATGTACAGGAACCGCTGATACCAGCAACCAGAATCTTTCGCAGTGGTTGTGTCTCGATGATTGCTGTACTTGTTCGCTCTCGACTCTATCCCACAACCACGATTTTATTTTTTTCATCGTGTTGCTCCACAGGCACATCCATCCACACCCCCGCTACACACTGCAGGTTATGTCCACGCCTTTCTTTTCTTGCGCAACAGCCTCGTCCCGCTCTCACCGGAGGAACGGGCGGAGACGTCAGTTTACAAATCTGCACACAGTTTCACGACACAACGCGGCGTGTTTTTTTTGTGGTCTTGTCCCCTCGGCGCCCGTGAACCCTCCGCCGCTGGATTTTCTTTCTTCTTTCCTTTGTTTATGGTCCTTGCGCCGACGCAGACTACACGCCCGAGGCGCTGGCTGACAAAGTTGATTGGTCGACTCTTCCCGGGGCGGAGAACCTCGAGGTCAAAGACGGTTTCAACATGTTTTCCGGTTACATCAATGTGGACGCGGAGAACGGCCGCAACATTTTCTACTGGTTCATGGAGGCCCAGGAGAACACGGAAGACGCACCCGTGGTCAGTGTTTTGTTTTGGGGGGGGTTCTGAACGCGTAGTCATTTTTGTTCGTGGTTATGGGCGTGGCCGTCACGGAGGTGATCCCACGGTAGTTTCCTCGTGCACGCCATTGCTTCAATGTTGTTGTGCGGCGCATTAGGATTTGCAGTAGTCGATGTCCATGCCCGTTCGTTACTTGGTGCTCACGGTGTCCGTCTCGCGTTTTTTTTTGTTTCTTGTTTTATCACTTTTCATCAGCGCTCACAGCTCACAGCGCTTGTGCTGAGTACGAGCTCCAATCCGTGATCACATGGTACAAGATTTCCTCTCCGCGAGGCCCCCTGTCCACCCCTCCCTCCTGCGGTGCTTGTCTTCGATTTATAATACCTTTTTTCGCCGCAAATCTCTCTCTCTCTCTCTCTCTCTCTCTCTCTCTCTCTCTCTCTCTCTCTCTCTCTCTTCTCAGATCCTTTGGACGAACGGAGGGCCGGGATGCAGCGGCATGCTTGGCCTCTTGACTGAACACGGACCTTTCCAGGTGAGCCCGCGAAAATTCAGAGTATTCAGAGTAGTATCTGTATGTCTTCGATATGTCTTCCAACAGATGGAAACCCCACGTCTTCACTGATGCTTGCTGCTAGCGACTGTTTTCTTTTTTTTTTTTCGATTCGAGCTTTTTTCCGCGTCCTCCGATTGCACGCCTTCCAAGGGATTAAAACCCCACAACTGCACAAACTTTTACCGATAATGATTTTGTTTTTCGGGGCAAGCCTTGTCATTTTCTTCGCTAAGTCACGCACTCCCATGTGTTGTGAGAGCCTTTTTGTTTTTGCTAGCCAGTTGGGCTGACTTGAATTTTCGAATGTGTTGATTTTGATTTTTGATGTTTCAACTTTATTTTTTCCTTTTCACACACCGTTGATACTCGGCCGGCGTTCAGCTTGGTGTCGTTCGTGCTTTTCCCAACGAACAAAATAAGCCTGGTGTCGTCTTGCATTCATGTGCGTGACGGGGGCAGGACAGCAGTTTGCCCAAGCAGCCTCCTATCCTTCGAGTTTGCCCAACAAAACCGATGTTGTCTTCGATGCGTGACCGGGCGGGGTAGGGCAGTTTGCCCAGGAAGGTTAGAATCCTTTGTGTTTCGCCGAAAACGGACCGAAATCGATGTTTTCGTACGTACGTACAGGTGCGTGACGGGGGCAAGACCCTGGTGGACAACGACTACTCTTGGAACAAGGTCGCCAACATGCTCTACGTGGAGATCCCCAGCGGCGTGGGCTTCAGCTACAGCGACACCGTGACAGACTACCAGGTGATGACCTGGCGCTCTCTGTAGTTGGATTTTGGTTTTGGTTCTCGCATCAAGCGCTGTTCGGCTCAATGTGGAACTGCTGTTAAGGACGACCTGTCCCTCTCTGCCGGTGCGTGTCTTTTTACTAGCATCGACCGCGCAAAGCAGCTGACCAATGAAAAGACGCCAGTCTCATAGTGCGCGGCTAAAATCGGAGTACGCTCGTAAAGGCCATGATCTGGGACCTCGTCGGGGGAGGTCGTCATGGAGGAAGCTAGGCTATTTACAGTACTTGTGCGTGTTATCACAACCCCGTGTTAGCGTTTTTCTACAGCGTATTTCTCCACAACCAGGGAGGTATCACCTCCGAAAAGGGTAGTTTTGGAAGTTTTGGAACCATCTCGTCGAGGGGTTTCCGGAGAGGTATCGGTTGGGTGTTCGCACCCTTCTAGTTGTGGAGAAATACGCTACAGCAAAAAGCTAACACGGGGGTGCGATAACACGCGCAATTACGGTATTCCATGAGTGTGCGAGGCCCATATTCTGGCCCCCGTCTACAGTACACACCTGTCGGCGTACGTGTCAGACGTATCAGCCGAGGGCACGCACATGAGGGAGGTAGTGCAGTTCTAAACGTGGTTCATGTGTACAGGTACCTCTTTTTGACGATCGTCCGCCGATTGTGTAGACGTGCCTTGCTTCCAAATCAGATCCAGCTTTTTGGAAGGTAATAATACATCGACATGAAACCGAATTTGTACCGATTTACTGAAACTATGGGAAGGGAAGAGCGTTGCTGTGGATTTCTCAACGGCAGCGAACCGTCTTTGGTTGCGCCGCTCCTCGCTCCTCACGCGCGTTCAGACCGGGGACGACAAGACCGCCGTGGACAACTACTGGCTCGTGCAGGGCTGGCTAGACCGCTTCCCTCAGTACCGAAGGTACAGGCTTCTTGTTTTTGTTTGTCGGCCATTTATGCGTACGCTTGTGCACGAAATATGCCGGCCTGATTCGCATTCGTATCTCTAAACACAAGTGAGAAAAGCACTGACTAAACGAAAAATATACAAAAACGGAATAAAATTGCATATGACTCTGCGTCGGGGTGGAAGTGGACTCCGTTGTGTCACCCAGACGGTGGGAGAATTAGCCGAGACGTCAAGGTATCACCTTTAACGACATGCTTGCGTAGTTTGCGCCAGACATAACCAATACCAACCGCCAGAACCACGGGAACGAGGGACAGATTCACACCAGGGACGGGGCCCTGCAGTCTGTAGCTCATCCATACCCAGGAGGCCAGAGGCCCCGGCATTCCATGTCTATAGATCGAATGCATCCCAAGTTGTGTTTGGAAAACTTGCTCTTGCAGGGCTGACTCGCTAGACCGCTTCCCTCCTAAAGATACACTTATTTTTTCGTTCTCTTAAGGCATGAATACAGCGCTTGCTCACGAACTTAGTAGAAAAGTACCCAGCAACTCAAGAATCAACGATAAAGAATACGAAGTAGTAATATGAAAACACACAATGTTGTCGTAGTAGACGAACACATGGTACGTGACATAATATTGATAGCATGGTCTTCGAGTAACATGTTCAGAAGATCTCTGCTGTTCTTCACTTGCCAATCCTCGACTTCTCGAAATGCCATGTCACCTAGCCTCGTAAACAAACATCACCGCGGCTAAACCGTACACCAACAACGCCTGTTGTGATTGAGGTTCAGGCGAGAATGCTGCTGTGCTTGCCTTACACGGGATTATCCACACACGCAGGTTATTGCCTGTACAAGCGTTTTCCGTTGCTCATTGGTAAGCCAGTCAAGGTTGTCACTTGATGTTGCTTGTCCGCTCTCTTGCAGCAACGACTTCCACGTCTCGTGTGTTTTCGTCTCGTTCTAAGGCTATCGCTCCTTTGCATGGGTAACCCAATGCACGTGTCCGTCCGTACCACAGACGTCTGAAAGAACCACACATATATATATGGAGTATAACTTTTGATGTTGATCATCCCCTTTGCCTTGCGCCTCTCTTGCAGCAACAGCTTCCACATATTTGTGTGTTTTTATCCCGCTTTCAGGCTGGGATCTTGGCGTATGTATCCAAATCAGCGCTATCCGTGCCAAAGAGACAGGTCTAAAAGGACCTCACACAACACCACTTTTGATGCGGCTCATCCCCTTGCCTTGCGCCTCTCTTGCGGCTACGACTTCCATATACTGGTGTGTTGTTGTCCCGCTGTGAGACTGGGATCTTTCTGCATGTGTGTCCAAACCAGCGCTGTCCGTGCCACAGAGAGAGGTCTAAAAAGAAGCTTATACAAGGCATGACTTTTCATACTGCTCATCGCCCTCTCTTGCAGCAACGACTTCCACATCTCTTCCGAGTCGTACGGCGGTCACTACATGCCCCAGCTTGCCGAGGAGATCCTCAAGAGGAACGAGAAGGTCAAGGTGGATGGGTCAGCCCCGGTCATCAAATTCTCAGGCTTCCTCGTGGGAAACCCCTACACGGATGCGCGCTCCAACCAGGTATGTACTACGCAAGGCGGCTCCGTGTTTGCACCGTGTAGTGCTTATCCATTCCGTCACGCGGACTCCGGCTTCCTTGTGGGAAACCCCTACACGGATGCGCGCTCCAACCAGGTATGCACTACGCAAGGCGGCTCCGTGTTTGTAACGTGTAGTGTTTATCTATTCCGTCACGGGGACTCCGGCTTCCTTGTGGGAAACCCCTACACGGATGCGCGCTCGAACCAGGTACTATACAAGGCGGCTCCGTGTTTATGCGTGTAGTACTAACCCATTCCGTCACGCGGACTCCGGCTTCCTTGTGGGAAACACCTACACGGACGCCAGATCCAACGAGGTACTATTCAAGGCGGCTCCGTGTTTGCAGCCATATTCGTGTACAGTAGTATAGTACTTTCTGTCATCCCGTCACGAGGACTCCGGCTTTCTTGCGATAAACCTCTACACGTACGCATAAGCGCGATCTACATCAGGTGCACAGAGGCCTCTGTGTTGGTCGGGTTCCTCACTTGGTAGTACTGTATGTACGGCCTTTCCGACACTACGAGGACAAGGCAGGCGCCTAACCGTGTCTAAATCGTCTTGACTTTCGACCGCAGTGCCTGTCGTGCGTGTCGTCCTGAATTATACCGTACAATTTCACGCCCCCCGGCTGCTTACTTGCCTCAAAATAGGTGGCGCAGTACGCCAAGTACTGGGGCGACCAGCTGCTGCCCAAGTTCGTGTACGATGACTGGCGAAAGATGTGCGTGGACGAAGACGGAGGCTATCTCTCCGGAGCCAGCAGGAGCGATGCTTGCGAGGGGTTGGAAGAGACCATGGACGGATACATTGGTGGGTGGGTGTGCCGAGGAAGAAGTTACCGTAGGATGCGCAAGATACCGCATCCCCTGGACCGATTTTCGAAGCTCGATTTCTCGGCAGGAAAGTGGTGACGTCGCCGAAAATTGAAAATTGCAGCGTTGGACCCGTCTCGTCGAGAGCTTTCCAAATATCGCTTGATATCGACATCTTCTTCGTGGAGAATCCGAACTTTTGAAAATCGGTCCAGGGGGTGTGATATCTTGTGCAACGTACGGTAACCTAGAGAAGCGATACCGGGATTGGATATTGTGCCCCCTCCATGTCCGACTCTTGATTATTTTGTTCTGTTTTTTTCTTCCAACCTTGACCATAATCGTTCTTCAACACAAATTGCGCACTCCAACGCATGCATGTAAAGTGACATGTTTTATGCTGCACTGCTTGTCAAGCTTGCATGCATTGGAGCTTTGAAACTCGGTCCGTGGGTGTGGTACATTAGGCATTCTATTCCCTTTTGTGCACATTGCTATTCTATAATTAGTCGTCGCCGTGGACGGTGTTTTTTAGGCCTTTGTGACCCTAACATCGCAAAACCCTTCCATCATTTGCGCAGCCCCACCTCAACACCAATCTTATATTCCAAACCGAGCCCCGTGGGCACGCGAAGGCTAGCTCAGCACGTTGTTCCGCTTGCTATTGCCCTTCCAGGCAACGTGAACCCGTATGCTCTGGACTACCCCATGTGCACCGGGGAGAGCGGCACTACAGTGGCGCACGCACAGCGCCTGGCCATGCGAGACCACCACCTTGTCGCCTGGATGCAGCAGCGGCAGACTGAGGAGGCTGAGGGTCGCGTGGGTTACACTCGTCCCGTTGTGGAAAGGGCTGCACCGTACGAGCCGTGCGCCGAGGACTACACCATCCCGTGAGTTGGATCTCTTGTCTTGCCATTTTTTTTTTCTCGCGTAATTGCGATTGTTTCACTCCTAGTCATGAGTGCGGAAGGGGTAAATTTTGACGCATTTGGGAGGTTCGAAGGAAAGTCGGATCGAATGTACTGGGCGGTGAGCCGGTTGTGTGTCTTGTTGATGTCGTAGTCGTCGTCGTTGCTGATCTTCTGTTCTTGTTTATGTTGTGTGGTGGTGGTTGTTGCTGTTGGTATTCATCGTCTTCATCTCATGCTCGTTCTCTTTCCGGCTTTTTCTGCTTCTCTTGAGACCTTTGCAAATGCCAAATGTTCTCTCGATAATCGTTTGTGCAACACGCCATTGCCGTGAGCTAGCAATTCCGACGCGCTTGATATCCACCACATCTACGGCTTCTGCTCCACGTCCGCCACAGGTACCTCAACCGCCCCGATGTGCAGCAGGCGTTACGCGTGAGGGAGGGGACGGTGTGGGAGCAGTGCTCGACGCAAGTGCAGTACAAGACGTCCCATATGCTGCGGCCCATGATGCCCTACTACAAGAGGCTACTGAACGACTACGATGTCTCCGTCCTCGTCTTCTCGGGGGTGAGGTTTTGGACTTTTGGAGGCGGCTTGTATGCGTCCGTGTGTTGTGTGCGTAAGTGACGTCACGCTGTTCATGGAGTTTGGTTGGTATTAGGAAAACTAAATACACACAGAAAGACTACCCGTTGGAGATATACCTACATTAGTATGTTTGACTGGTTTGGTTTAGCGAGAGAAGGGATTTTGCTCTGGATCAAGCGCAGGGAGTCCTGAGTGTCTTCGCTGTCGGAGGCTGCGACGGGAGGTTCCATCAAGTGGCGGTTTTTGTTTTCGGAAACAGGGCTAGCGATGCGATTAGGTAGTGGCGTGGATATTTTGTGGGTCATCGCCTGACTCACCTTTCCTTGCCTATATGTTTCCCAGGATGACGATGCGGTGTGCGCAACTGAGGGCACCCAGTGGTGGATCTACGACCTCGGCTATGCCGTGGACAAGGACTGCACGTGGAAGACATGGGAGGAGGGGGGACAGGTGAGCGTTGTTGCCCTCCTTAAAGGCGTCTGTTGTTGTTTCTGTTGCCGATGGTGGTATTGACAATGGGGCGTACTCGTTGTGGTTGTCGTATTTTCGGCTATCGTTCACGTGTGTGGTTGTCGCCGTCGTTGTCATCATTGCTGTTGTTGGTGTTGCCGCAAGTTTAGGTAGCGTGTGTTGATTGTATCCATCGGCCTGCAATGATACCCACAAACGGATCTATCTGTCTGTCCCTGTCGAGTCAGGCTGAACTACAATACTTCTTTTTGCGATCCACCAGCCTGCTACGGTCGTATGCCACTCTCTTCATTCAGAGCGTAGGAGGCGCAATCCTACGGCATGGTATACATTGGAGTGCAAGATTGAAGACAACAAGTAGTACAACACCCGTGCTCCCACTCTTTCCCAGAAACAACTAACACGGAAAGACCCAGCATATTTGGCATCATCCCCACCCTCAACCTCCCTCCGAACGTCCAAATTGCGCGTATATAATCTCCCGCCCGTCCCCCCATGGCATACGCTCGGCACCTGCACCGCAGGTGGCCGGCTACCACACGCGCTTCCAAGGCGCCAAGCTTTCCTTCGTCACGGTGCACTACGCGGGCCACGAGGTTCCCGCCTACCAGCCCGCGAGAGCGCTCATGCTCCTCCGGCGGTATCTAGACGGGTCGTGGTGGGGGGGGGACGCGGAGGTCGAGGGGGGGGGTACCGGTGGTGTTGCCACCCACTCGCAATTGACATCCGCGTAGTAGGCATATGCGGAGGAACAAAAGTGTAGATAGTATTCTCCGTCAACCATGGAATGAACGACATGCTTCAGGGATCGCACGTTGGGCTGGCTGGAGGTTGAAGTGGCGGAGTAAGGTGGGGGAAGACCCTGATTCCCGGAATATGCTTTGGCCTTGTTGGCCTGTTGAGTTGCGTTCCCCCATATCGCTGGTGTCTTCTTCTCCCAGCGGCATGTGTCTGTTAATTTTTTGTTCATTGCCGTTCGCTGTGCGTAGCTTAGTTGTCGCGAACAGCTGAACGTAGTTGGTTATCCCTTGAGCATGGCGTCAGTGGGCGTGCTTGGTGACTTCCGTAGAGATGTCGAGCCAACGTGAGCATAGTGTCCTCAATCTTCAACGACTTGGTGCGCTTGCGCATGCGGGTAGATCTGAACCGCTTGTTGTCCGTTCGTGTTCGCGCTGACTGGTGTGTCAGTTCTTCAGGAGCTGGGTTGCCTCTTGAGTTGGTCGCTGCAAGCGGGTTTTGTTCAAGGATTTTGGTGCAGAGGCGTTTTGTAGTCATGTATTTCCCGGCGTATCCACGGGGGGTATCGATGCGAGTTTACTTGGGCCGTTGTCGGTCGGTGATCTTTTTCAAAGTGTACATAAGGTCATTGCCTTGATTCGGTTGATGACATCGAAATTGTGAGCGGGTATCGAAACGCAAGGATGTCACAACGACTGGTGATACATGTGGTGCAAGGGACGTGAAACCTCTGGCGTGAGTGTCGCGGCCGAAAATATGTTTTAGCGAGACGCTCGTGCCACTGCTCGTGACAGCTGGGTACACCCCCAGGAGGATATCGTGCTGTTGGACTGTGGCCTATATGTTTGACAGTTTTAGCGAAGGTTGATGCCGAGGTGCGTCTTTCCAGGAGTGGTGCCTTGTGGTTTGATGCCTTATGGACGCATCAGCCTAGGGTGGCAAAGGAGGAAGAAAGGCCGTATTTGTGTTTGTAAGGTAGGTAACACAAGGAGGTTTCAAGTGTTTTGTTTTGTATCGGTGTCCCACGTTTCCTCCTGGGGTGCTTGCCATATTCGGGTTAAGCCGTCTCTTTCCCTCTTCGACCGTCAAGGCGAAGTATGCATACTCACAATTCCACTGCAAATTATTGGTTAAGAGATCCCTCGTGTGAGAGGATCGAAACCACAACCTGCTACTAGTAGGCTTGCGAGGTTAACCACTAGCGCGCACCAGGGCGACAACTTGGTGTAAATCGATGTCAGTACCATGCCTGACTGTTCCCGTCGGGTTTCGAGACTTTGCCTGGTCAAGTGTGGTGCGTTAGATCTGCGAACTCTGCCCGAAAAAAATGCATCGCACCGTCTCTCAACAAATGTTGCCACGCCATACTGACACAAGTCCGTAATACTGCGTGCGCTTTGTTGGCGCGACTAAGTCCATACCACGTGGGCCTCAGACAAAGCGTGCGCCTGGCATGACTACGGTGGATGCACTACAGCTGAATAGCACATCGCTATTGTACGGTGTTCAGCTGATGACTAAGAACTAGCTCCTTACGTGCACCAACCCTTCGACCCACACCATGTCCGCCCCATCTCAGCTCTACGACAAGCTCTGCCGTGCGACCGAGCTGCGCAAAAGCGCGAACAACGCCAGCCACCTCTACTCAAGTGTGCGCTAGATGAACTTGGCGTGTACCCCCCGAACCGAACCGCGTTCTAGTGTTTCCCTTGTGACAAGAAATGATTCATCTCCGAAGACTAAAACAAATCTCAGCAATATTCCTCGCACAAAATCGCGTTCTATTGTACTCTAAGTGTGGATGGACACAAAACATGATTTATCTCAGAGGTAGCATGAAACTCCACAAACTCCGAAGACTAAGAATACAACTCAGCATATTTCCCCGCACCTGGCTGATGCGTCCAAACCATCCCCAGATTAAAGTTGATGGAAACGCCCAACTTCACCCCCCCCGTCTTGGGAAAGAACTGGTAACAATACTCAGCTCAGACCGGCCGAATCAAGGGCGGTGCAAGAAAAACTACGGTAATACCTGAAGGGGAGCACAAGCCATACCTCAACCCTTGGAAGCCGACAACACGCGACACAATCAAACAAAACACAAAAACACTCCACGATGAGCGCAAAACCAAATCATCCCGGCCGGCAGAGACATATGGATGTATCTCGGGCCACCCGTTCACGTACATACGAAGCCAATAATTCTTTGTTCCATCGCCGTTGCTTCCCACCAAACATACCACCACCTCCGTTCTATCTTGCACGAGAGTGGACCCATGGACCTTTACCTAACAAACGAAGAGATCATAAACCCCTGACGCCCCGGTCACATCTGTCTGCCCTCCACGCACCACCCATGCTCTCTTGCTCGAGAGCTCCGCCGCATGATCAGGGTTTTCACCTCCTGCCACAGATGAACCAACGCCCAGTGATGTCAGGGTTCGTTGGGCGAGGGTAGTCGGTGGTCAGGCGAAACAGACGGCCTTCCTCATGACACTAGTGTACTGTGCTCCGACCTTGTCAACAATAGCAACACAACATCCGTCCCTGAGTTGCCAACCTCGCTGGAAAAAGGCAGAAGTCACCCTCTGCATGCCATTTTTCGTGTTAAGGGCAATCGTCTAAGCATCGACAACGTCTTTCAGCTTCTCCACGAGGCAAAGACTTGAACCACCAAAAATCTTCAGCTACTACATTCTTTTGTTTACATGCTTACACCCTAGGAACCGCAGAAGGAAGGCGGAGAAAAAACACCCGGCTGGTGCGTCCATAATTTTACCGGGAGGTGTACGGACTGACGTCCAAACAAAATGGGACGAAAAAAAAATGAAGGAATTTTCCGGTCGGCGGGCATGACTGTCCTTTAAAACTTGCAGACGCCCGTGTGCGTCACAGAAATTCCTGGTGGATTGAGACTGCATGCACTAACATGACGATAAATTTTACAGCACGCGAAAGACACCTGAAACTTCCTGCCATTTAACATATAGATTAGGCCGGCTCGCTCGAAAGCCACATATTTTTCGAGCAAGAACCAATAAAAGCCTTCCGTAGTCTGAACGATTGAGCAAAGTCTAGTGCCTAGCTGACCCCAACAATCCAACTGAGATAGTTCAGTACACATAGTTTCGCGAAAAAATTGAATCGATGGTCGATTTCTTGTAGGGATGTTGCCAAAACCGGATCTGCTGTGTACGGCGCGACCTCTCAACGGTTGGTGAAGTAGACGCGCGCGTTCTTTCCCATGTCGGACCGTACGCGGAACAGCGACTTGTCATCAGCGATTGGAGCAGCAGCACCATCAAACCTAGCAGCACCCCCGTCACCACCGCCACCAGCCGCCGTAGCAGCAGCATCGGCAACGGCAGGAGAAGAGGCAGAAGAAGCGTTCCACCACTTCCGGGTGGGCGCTTGGGGCTTGAGAGGAACGTGAGGGTCCTCCTCTTCCTCCTCGCCTTCCTCCTCCTCCTCCTCCTCTGACAATTTCGACTCGGACCCCTCCGAGATGGTGGCCTGCCGCTGCTGGTGCAGTTGCCACGGAGCCGCCGAAGTCTCGTCAGAGGACGACGAGGGCGACGGCGCTCCTTGCCCTCGCCGCCGTCGCCGCCGGTGCTGGTGGTGCCCAGAGGTAGCTGCGGGTGTTTGATGCCGCTGCTGTTTGGAATAAGGCGCCGTCGCCGCCATCGTCATCACGGAGGAGGTCGAAGAAGGGGACTTCTTGGCGGAGAGCAGCGGCCAGCTGTTGGTCCGCGTGTCGAGGTCTTGGTCGGGGTCTTGATAACCCACCTCTTCCCCCGACGTCTGTCCGCCCATTTCAGGAGTTCCGAAGAATCAAACAGAGGCTCTTAGGGGGGGTGTTGGGATGACCGAGAATGCCTGAGTTACCCGTGCGGAGTAAGTTGGTTCGTTTGTTCGTTTTGTTGGTTTTGCAGCGAAGGTGGGGGCTGATTGGCAGAAATTCTGTGGCTTTGGTATGACTCATCTGTGTAACTCTGCCGTTTCGCGTACAAATAATCATTAGCACCGTGGTTGTGAAGACACGAGACCGCATTTCGTGAAAACACGACAGTTCCAAGGAAAGGGACTAAAAACCTGCAACAGGTTCTCTCGTGCCCCCACGAAGGCCGTCTTGGACCAATAAACATCGGCAGGTTTCAGTCAGACAATACACTCTGATGCACTCTGGTTGACAATTGCGTCGTTCTACTTAGTTCGCAGGTCCACAATGGTAGGTCTTTCGTGCTCATGCGAACATACCGCACAATGCAGAAACACGAAAGAACAGTGTAGTTCCGGAGGTGAGCGGCGGCGTCGGAACCGCGTGCGATGTACACACATTCCGGGCCATCTGGGGCACACATGATATGTTTTTTGAAATTGCCTCTGCTCGTACACTCAGACATGTCTCCAGCATCAATGGCGTTCTTCGTGCTATCAGCAGACGTGAACGTCAAAACGTCGCCAGTGTCTGGCATCGGAGTAGTACGAAATCTCAAGCCCACCTTCGCGTTGTTGAGCGACTGTCGCCACTCCTTCTGCTCAACGCGGTACGCCGACCACTTCTTCTTGGCCTGGAACGACTTGCGGAACACCCACACCACCAGGGACGCCGCGACGAACATCGTGAGGATTAGAAAAACGCCCGCCAGGTCCACCAGCTTAAGGTTCTGGGACGTCGAGCTCGCGTCCTCGTAGTCCTCTAGGTAGGCACACCGGGACGTATCGAAGTACGGCTCGGCAATGTCTGCCAGCGTTCCCTCCTCTTCCAGCTCTAGCAAGGCCTGGAGGAGATGGGGACCGCGGGTGATCGTAGTGATAAGTAGGCCCATGGAGGTAGTATAGGGGAAGGTGGTTGTTCCATAGATGGGGCCCTCACCACCTAACACGAACTCAAAGCGTGCGGGCTACTCTTACCTTTGTCGTTGGAGTCAAATGTCTCTGTCGAATTATGGACGGGTATGTCGAGCGTCAAAGGCATCTGTTGATCGTTGGACAAGGCGAACCTACTAGTGTAGCTATGTCAGCGCTGACTGGGCCCGCTAGATGGGCTGGTATCACCGGCTAGGAGACGTGCAACATAGGCAGAGATCGATCGCCGCCGAGAGAAACACGGGTATGTTGAGCCCCACTGGTATCGTCGTTGCGCTAGATAGGCCAACTCACAATGTCAGCGCTGACTGTAGGATTTGGGGTCGGGGGGGAGTCGATACTGGATATTTCGGGCCTGCCGGGGGAGGGCTCTTGATCGTGCATTTCCTCGCCGAGAGAACCTGGCTATGCGCCCAAGTTGTGAAATTGACGCTTCCTACAGAGCGTCTCCACCAAGAGACACGTCCCAGCGTGCTGCCCACTAGAATGAGAGATCACGTTCCCCGAGCGTCCGTCCCAGAACTAGTGCACGTTGTAGGTTTTGCTGTAGGCGCGGCACAGATATTGTTGGCATCCTCAGCTCACTGCCGGTGCTTTCCTGTGCTTTCGAGCAGATTTTCCGTTGAACTGAGTGACGGCATCCAATCCTAACCCCAACTAATATTTACCTACATTCTTGCCCATGGCCACCCAAATCCAGGCTCTTACTAATAGTCGTGAGTGTTAAGCATCTCACGGGGAGGTCTTGATGCAGCCCATGCCCACTCAACACCCTCCTTGTTGTGGCGTACAGAATGCGCGGCCGCCAACAACCAATGTGACGTATGTGCGCAACCCTCGCTCCAAAGCTCAAATGCGAGGAGGAACCCCAACCGGGAATATTTGGTTTCTACTAGATACTGTGGGGAACGCAATTTTCACAGTTTGTGCTTCCGAACCACTCTTCCGCATCCACGCCAAAGGAATGAAATATGTGTGTGTGGGGGGGGGGGGGGGGGGGGGGTTACCCATGAAAACGCATGCAGTAGTCGTTAGACAATAGACCTCGTGTCCCAACAATTCCGGGACGGAGCGATATGGAGGGTTTTCGCCGGCCCAGGCTTCGTTTCACAAGCATGAACCAGACGCTGGTCATCATCTTTGCGTTTGCAGTGCCAATCCAGTTATGGGGTGATTGGGCATCCCGCCTAACCAGACGTTTCACATTGGGAAGGCACGACAATATTTCTTGGGAGTACCGCAAGGGACTTGGATCTTGGCGCGCTTGCGCACAACAGGCGTGACACATACTACGAACACGTCGCTCCGTGTGTGATACGCTTCCAGTATTATCTGCACAACACGCGGGCGGAAAACTTCCAGATGGAGTAGAAGTAGTTCATAAGATTTGTAATCTATATAGAGCGTCCCAAGCATCCAGTGTTCATCGGATATCCTATGAGGTGTGGGCTGTAGGGCCAGGACCCCACGCTCAGAGGATATATACTACATGAACAACCTCCATGCCCGAATAATATGGGGATTGGTGAACTTCGTTGTGAATACCAATTGTTGGTAAAGGCAGGGCATGTTTATACATGGTGGCACGTTCTCAGTTAAACGGGAGGCGCGGTTCTCTCACTCACCAATTCAAACTCGCCGAGGTAAGGCGAGTCCTTCTCCAGAACCAGTCCAACTTTCGGAGAGGGAACGGTGACAAGTGAAACGGATCACGACAGTCCAGGGAGGGAGATGGCGCCCCAACGTTTGTCGCCGGGAAAGGCAGGTTGGTAGCGGTGACAGGCTGAACAGATAACGACAGTCTGGGTGGGGGGCGGAGTTTGCAAGTAACACGCCCCATGCAATCGGTGTTTGGGCCAAAACATGAACCGCAATCCTAGCCATAAGGGGTTCCGCAGTATGGTTTGGCTGGTGCGAACACACTAACCCACTCAGAGCTTTGAGAAAGCGCACGTCACAGAAAGAACGTACACGACACTAAAAACATAGTCTACGTTTTGGATAAATGCGGAAAACACAAATAATTTATTTGTCTATCCTACCAGACAAAAAAGAGTGACGTACAACAAACATCTTGCAAAGTCGGCGAGGGTACTCATTTGTCAACTCCACTCACAGTGCTCTTTGTTGAAGGTGTCGGATAGGATGTCCAGGCCGCAGTACTCGTCGGCCACTCGGTACGCAGCGGTGACGGAGTCCACGAGGGTCACCTTGACGGTCTCGTTGTCCACCTATCGTGCGGACGGACACCGGAAGCGGCATTCAACTTTCACCGTTCGGACTTCCCACCGAGAACGGGCGGGACACGCGCGGCTTAAGATGCGAGGATCGGCGGCAACCGAACGGCATGGTCACGTAAGAACCGACGCATCGAAAAATGGCCTGACGTCCGTGAATCGCTTATTTCTCTCCCTTTTGCATGATATCGGTTCCAGTGTGCACGACGGGGGAACGTCTGCGGCGACAATGCAACGAATGGGATCAAAACGGTTACGAAACGATGCTCTGATTTGCCCCCTTGTTTCACCACTGTCGTAGCCGTGGCAGAGAAACAAATGCTTCATTTTTCCATCCGTGGGCAAGACTCTCACCAGGCCATAATCCGTCGATACCATGGTGAAATGGAATCAACCGCAAAAAAAAGATGTCTCGAACCTGTTACACACCACTCAAGTCAGTTGAGATATGCCAGGAGACGCGTGGTCAGGCCCAATACCTAGCAAAACAGTCGTTCAGGTAGCCAACAACATCCAGCAGCAGCAGCAGCAGCAGCAGCAGAAGCAGCAACAATAAGCAGCAGCGGCAGCAGGAGTCAATGGTCCCCACTCACCAACTCAAAGCATTCCTCGATCGTGTAGCACGTGACCGGAAAGTTTTCGTCTTCGCCTGAAACCCGGAGAGAACGGTAGGTCGTGGATAGTGACGTGCACTCGAGAAAACGTCGGAAAAACCGGAGAAGGAAGTAACACCTTCACCCGCTTCAAGTTTTCAAGATATACATACCCGAAAATCCGTACTTGTACCTTCATCTCAAAACATCAGGAAACGTATGGTGTGATGCAAGGACTCCCAATGCATGCGCCCAAGGATCGACATGAAAGACGTTGGTAAGTGACTACGAGGACTCTAACGCATGTACTGAGAAGCCTGACCAAGTTCACGGGAGGCTGCCGAACAAGCTAGTTCAGTCAGCCTCCGTGAAAACGACATCCTTCCGCGAAACAGAACCAATTCCACGGCATACCTCCGTAGCATTCCGCTGCCCCGTAGCAACCCATGATCTCCTCCTCGTAGAACGCTTGCAGGCCGTCCTCCTGCCGCACCGCCACCTGACAGTTTCGCCAAATTCGAAAACTGTTCTCGAAACATATCTCGCCCGTCCTCCTCTACTGCACCTTGTTCGTCTTCGCAGAAGCGAAAATCTCCGAACGAGCACCAGCCAGAACAACCACCGTTTTCGGTTTTAAACAAGCCCGGCATGACCGTGAAAAGTGACAGTACGATATCAAAATCTTCAACGCTAAACGGCGGGGATATCCGTCCCACCGCAGAAGGCGAGGGGAGCATATTCTATAGTGGTGTCGTTTTCGTTTTCGGCCGCTTGATGGCTCACCTGAGTATGTGGCACTGCTCCATTCTTTAGATCGTCCACCCCGAAAGACTGGGTAGTACGAAGAGAAAAATATCGAAACAGACAGACAGACAGACAGACAGATAAAACGACACCAACGCTCAGGGTCAATGAAAACGAGTGTCATCCTATTTGCGAAGCGGCGGACAGCAAGACCAGGTGGCTTCAATATATGATATAACTTCTATTGCTACAAGGTGAAAGCTACAACTAGAGCAAGACCCCGTCTCGAAATAATAGCATCGCATGAATCGACAGGGAATGCAGCAGAGCATAACGCGACGCATGCACGATGTGAGACAAAAAAGAATGTAACTCGTTGCACGAGCTCTACAAAAATGACAAAAGGAGTGACAGGACCGCCGCCGCCGCCGCACCAGGGCCTCCTCCTTTTCTGCAGCAAGGAATGACGCCAGCTCGGCGGTGAAGGACGCCCCGAGGATAAAGCACGCGAACATCCACCCCGACGTCAGGATATAGCTCTCGACGGTGTAGGGCTCGTGGGCCATCTGTCCCATCAGCAGGGCCCCCGTCACGTACGACGACATCGCCATGCCCTGGTTGGGTCGTCGCGAAGAACGTCGGAAAAGAGGGGGGGGGGGGGTAGTCATAGTCGTGCATGCCGTAGTTGTTAGACCATTGATCTCGCATCGCTACAAAGCCGGGACGGGGGTGGGGGGGGGCGTGGGTACTCATAGTCGTGCATGCCGTCGTCGTTAGACCACCTCGCATCCCTACAAAGCCGGGACGGAGCACGCCGGGTTCTGACCGGACTAGGCTCACATCACCAAGCGCGAAGCACCGTGAGTTATTCGGCGAGTCGCATGAAGGGTGCGCTGCATCCTGCTAAGGGTGTTCGGCATCTTGTGCTTACTTCCTTGCCTACGGATGACAGCCGCGTATGACTTATTTTATTTTCTGATGCTTTCACTTCCATAGACAGTTATGCGTTGTGTAACTGCCTCCAGGATGCTTGGCCATTTTAACACAACGTGGTGCGATCCTCCCCCTTGCGCGGAGTGAGGTTTCTCGACCCCGCACAACACGATCTAGTCGACCACCATTCATGGTTACCGCCAAAAAAAAAAACGGAGGTAAAAAAAAAAGCGGTAACCTGGTTGCCGAGTTCACGAAGCGAATTGGCTTGTTTTACAACGTCGTTGCCAAGCGACGAAAACCCAACCCCGATGGCAAACACCGGAGGGAGGAGGGGGGGGAGGGGGTGTACTCATAGTCGTGCATGCCGCAGTCGTTAGACCATTGACCTCGCATCCCTACAAAGCCGGGACGGGGGTGGGGGTACTCATAGTCGTGCATGCCGTCGTCGTTAGACCATTGACCTCGCATCCCTACAAAACCGGGACAGAGCACGCCGGGTTCTCACCGGACCAGGCTCTCACATCACCAAGCGCGAAGCGCCGTGAGGTATTCGGCGAGTCGCATGAAGGGTGTGCTGCATCCTGCTAAGGGTGTTCGGCATCTTGTGCTTACTTCCTTGCCTACGGATGACAGCTACGTATGACTTAATTTATTTTCTGGTGCTTTCACTTCCATAGACAGTTATAAGCGCCGTGTAACTGCCTCGAGGTTGCTTGACCAATTTTAACACAACGTGCGATTATCCCCTTTGCGCGGAGTGAGGGTTCTCGACCCCGCACAACACGATCTAGTCGACCACCATTCATGGTTACCGCAGAAAAAAACCGAAGGCAAACAAAAAAGCGGTAACCTGGTTGCCGAGCTCACGAAGTGATCGGCTTGTTTTACAACATCGCTGCCAAGTGACGAAAATCCAACCCCGATGGCAAACACCGGGGGGGGCGGCTTGTTTTACAACGTCGTTGCCAAGCGACGAAAACCCAACCGCGATGGCAAACATCGGGGAGGGGGGGGGGGGGTTCAATGTGGGCGTGTGGGGGAATGATGGGGGTTTGAGTATGTGTTTTCTTTGCAGTGGCCCCACATGGCAAGAAATGGTGTATCGAATATGATACTATCTCTCAAAGCTATGGACGATTATGTGCCTGGTTTTCGGGCGGCTTGCGCGGGAGAGAGGAGTAGAGAGCACCGGAAAAGGCAGGACAGCACAATAGGATTGTTGAAAGGACAAACTAGATCTAGAGGAGATCCTGGTACAGTGGGGGTCCCTCTATAGTGCGGGTTATATAGTGCGGGTGCCCGCTATAGTGCGGGTGCCCGCTATAGTGCGGGTGAAATCGCTTGGCACAAATTGGGTCCTCTATAGTGCGGGTGCCGCACTATTCGGGGCACCCCTCTATAGTGCGGGTTTTTTCGCGTGTCACATACCCGCACTATAGAGGGACCTCCACTGTATACCGAACGCGCCCCCACTTAATAAAACTCTCGGTGATTCGTTCGAGGCACGGACTGTATTCCCTGTGTGGGATACCCCAGCATTGTAGCATCGTTATCTAAGCATCTGAGAACATTCATAATTTATCTATATACTTCAAGAATTTGCACTACAAACTACTCCACGTTGTCCCGCAACTCTTACCGATGAGAGCCGGCGTTTGCTGCCCGTCGCCGTGGGCACCCCGTCCGTGAAAAGCTCGTTCTGCAGGACCCCAAAAATTCGGTGTGCAGTAGAAAGGTTTCAAAGGGTTTCCACATGATCCATCGGTGAGGCATACAATGAGCAACTCCCACGATTTTCCGCAACAAGAGTGAAATGGCCTTTATCAAGAGCTCCGGAAATCAGAACGAACGTCAGGTTCGTCCCGTCGTCGGAAAAACTTGATTGCTGCCTAGTTGCTTGCACGCCTGACACGAACTAGCAACGCGCGAGAAACCGCGTTTGTCTGAGCGCGGAAGGTGGGCGTGATTCCATACGCAACCTGACACACTTTCGACGTTTTGAGCGGACCAAGATAGCGACAAAACGCTACGTCGACAGGGGTTACCGTGACATGAGAATCCGACACGAGGTAGGCCAAAACGGGCTGGCTTGACGCATGGAGAATGTCAGACGCTGGTGAAGGTTAGCAAGAATTGCTCCCAAATGTGAACTTTCCCCATCGAAGAAACAGAGAAAGTTTGTTTCGAATACTCGGTTCAGATTTCCGCTTTCCAAAGATGATGCCATGCCGAGAAGTCTCGTACCCGCCGCGTCTGTGCTAACCTACCGTGCTCACCTTCTGCATAGGAAATCAACCCCCCCAATCGGTCTTCCTTCCTTTGTGACCCCGGCTAATGCTTCCACAAAAATGTTCCGAAAGGCGTAAAAACTGCCGCCCAGAGTAAACGGGACGATAGACGTGCGTGTATTTTTACTTTTATGAAGTTCTTCTTGAAACTCCTTCCAGTCTGCCCGCACCTTTGCGCCATCGAAGAGCCAGAGTAGCGCGAACATTACCACCGTTGTCCCGATAATGAGCATCCAGAGCGGTCGCTCGAACGGTTGGAACATTTTCCACCAGTTTACCTGAAATACGATGGAGACGTTTGCACCACACGGCGAGTTTGTGACATGTCCAAGAGAAATAGCCCGGGGCTACACTAGCCAACGGAGCTGACGTTATTCGGGCCTTAAATCGCGGGGATAATTGAGACACGCATTGTACCGCATGTTGCACAAGATATCATACGACCGGGACGGTCGTCAATGCTCGGTTAACTCTGCAGGTAACGGGGCCAAAACTTGCGGCATCGGAACCCTCTCATCGAGAGCTTTCGGAAACGAATCATTTGATTTTAGCATCCCGTTCGTCGTCGAGTCATTCATCATTCAAAACCGGCCCATGAGGTGTGATATCGTTATATCTGACTCGGAAGCAGCACGGCAAATAAGTTGCAGGAGGATCGGCTTGGAAGAAGTGTCGGCTTCGCACCTTGTCAAGAACCTCCGGTCGGTAGACGAAGGACAGCCCCGTCGCCATGAAAGGGTATGAAAACGACACAGTGTCCAGTCGGCGCTCGTTGATGGTCACCTGGAGTAAGGCAGATGATTAGTCTAGTCCAAGAACTTGAAACTTGATTGTCTGTGGCGGTAAAAAACCAAGCTCTTTCGAGTTCTGCGGTGTTGGGATACGGTTGATGTTGCTGTTGACAACAACCGGAATCATTCTTTGTCAGGTGCCTGAATACGGGCTAAGGTTAGTCGAGACTAGATACGTTGCTTGTTCACGCGAACAGACACGTTATGTGGGTGGCGGTGTCGACCCAGTCCGCCGACCACTATGATTGCTGTGGACAACAAGTTATCGACCAGTTAAAGGGATTGTTTTGGTTGTCATGTGCCCAAGTTTAGTCAAATCTTGTTGAGGTAGACAGCCGCCTTGACGACCCAAGCAGGAGAACATTCTGAAGAACGTTCCCACGGCCGGTAGCACGTCTACACAGCTGCTGCTCGCCCCTGTAGCTGGTAGCTCGCACGGCGACGTTGTCTGAATGTACTCCTGCCAATGAGAGTAGTCGCCGTCGCCATACTTGATTCGATCTACAGAGAACTTTTCAGGAGGAGCATATCTTTAGAGTGTACTACTGCTGTACCAAGATCGTGTGTGGTACAACAAAGTACGGGGGCCTCACCCACGACGCCACCATGTCGTAGGTCCCGTTCGAGACGTAGCCTATGACCTCGTCGGTGGAGATGGAAGCATTCGCCACGGATATGTTGTACGTGAAACCGAGCCGGCCAGAAAGAACCTGACGTTGTCGTCGTCGTCATTGTTGTTGTTGTTGATGGTTTCATCATCGACGCGCATCGTTGACCATTATTCCGCGAGGCCGAAAGAAGGAAACAAAGGCCGAAGGAGATTATTACAACAGCAGACATGAGATGCAAAGCGGCAAGGGGTCGGGGTGCTTTCTCCGGGCTGCGGTTTCAGAGAGGGTGGGGACAAAAACAATCACTGTCCCATAAACCGTACAATGAAGTATTTTTGTCTCATAAATGTGTAGCCGAGATTAGCCACACTTTCTTCCTTAAACCCGTGTGCTTTCTCCTTGCAAAATCTCTCGTAAACCGTAGCCGCTACGTTACGGCAACGGAAGTCAGCTTCTGACACTAGCCATGGTTTAGGTAGACATTGATAAGAAAGGGGTCGGAGGGAGTGAGCCGGAGGAGCCGGGAGGTGGTTTTCCGGCTGGAGATGGAACTCGATGTCGAGAGGATCAGTTGCATGGGCATCACAAAGAATGACAACAACAACAACAACAACAATAACAACAACAACAACGCAACACACAAAGCTAACGAATCACACAAGCACACACACCTCGAGCAAATCCAGGGCTATTCCTGTGTAGTCTCCCGTTTGATTTTCTCGCCCAGTGATGACCGCGAATGGAACCGCGGCCTCTTCGGTGATGACCTATACATTTACATGGGAATACCCATGGGGAAAAATTGACGACAATCTGAAACCGCCTACCGCATTAGCAGTACTTAGTGGAAAAGTCGAGCAGGTGCGAGACAATCATGTTGAATAATTCAAGAGAACCCAAAGGCGACGTGCTCCGGGAAACAATCACGCTACTCAGACAAACATGTCGCCCTACTCAGCATAACCACGCCCTGGCAGAGAATTGCTGTCATACACAGGCAAAGAAGAGTCATGATGAAACTGATGCTGGTTAGAACAAGGGAACACATGCAACGTGCCGGGAGACCCGATGCCTTCGAAACAAATTGACGTCTCACTCGAACTGTTGACGGATAATGGTGAGAAACACGCGTCCAACATGCCCGTAGGAACTCACGTGTTGTGGATGCATAGCAGGAGCTTACCTCCAAGTCAGTGGTTCAAGATAATGAGGAAAACCCTGACGTTTTTGAACATGCCCAGAACTTGGCAAACACAAAACGTCTATAGGAAGCCCCCTTTACCTCGAATACTGGGGGTCAAACCCACCTTGAAATCGATGTTAGGCTCACCTTGAAGTGCTGACGGCTTAAGGTGGGCCTATCGAATGGATATACGTCGCTCCCTGCGGGGAAGGTCTGGTTCTTCTGATACGGACTGATGTTCTGTCGGAGGCATGCAAAAGCGGAGGAGAACGTGCAACAGCAGTCGGGTGGAGGAACAATTCCAAAAATACTCCGGTGCATTTTCATCATCGTCAACGACAAATAAAAACATATTACAACACGAACAACACACCAGCAGCGGCCGCTGCAGCAGCAACCATGACCAAATCACAACCGCCAACGACATCGACAGCAGCAGCAGCAACAACAACAACAACCGATGCCAACATATCCCACCAAGCAATACAACTTGTTCGCATCTCAGCAACCCCGCATACCCTAACACCGCGCGCAAGATACCTCATCCTGTGCACCCGTGTGCGCGACTCGATCTCTCCACATGGAGGTTGACAATACCGACAGATGCGTCTCGGAAGATGATCAGAACAATCGGAAGGTTTCAGTGACGGCCCATTGGCGGTGCCCTGCACACTGCGCAGAAATCTTAGGCTGCGAAAACCGATCCAAGCGCATAGCTAATGTGGATGCAGGCGGTCGTCGTCCATACAGACGCTCGGGGATGTTCCACCTCCCCCCCGGTAAAGACAAGATTGAATTTTTCAGACCCGGGGTGCTCCGTGATTTAAAAGACGTTGGAGTGGAGGCGCGAACCGTTGAACAAGCCCCCGTGCGCGAAGCATGTCTTTGAATATTCTTCGCATTACAACAAGGGATACGTGTGGGAGGAGGCCAGTCCGCGAGGGCGATTACGGCGTATGAACAGGGCACCTCGAACGTGGCAAGCGTCCCGTTGGAGTCGACGAAGGTCTCCGGCTTCCAGAGCATGGTCGTCGCGAAGGTCGCGCCGAGGGAGGCGTGCGCCTGCAGGTTCAGCGCGCAGAACTCGGTGCCGTTGGTCCGCCGCCACCCGGACCCCGCCGTCCCGGCGCCGCTCGTGACGGCCGAGGTCGACTCCCGGAAGGCCACCGGGCCGGTGACCCCGACGATCTCGGTCCCGAGCGCGGCCTCCCTGATGAAGGCCCCGTCCTGCCAGAGCCCCGCCGACCTGAAGGGGCAGCTGGATAGGATCGAAGGGGGGGGGGGGGAGGGCGTGCTCCTGTTTAACATGCTTTCCCTGGATATCGTTGGCCGCGCATCCCCTAGAGGACAGAGCGGGGGGGGGGGGGGGGGGGGTTTCCACAGTCGGGGTGGCCGAG
>FN649754.1:789687-808339 GCA_000310025.1 Ectocarpus siliculosus
TATGGCCGGCTTTAGAAGGGGGGGGGGGGGGGGGGGGCGGGGGGTGAGTGTGGCGTGAGAATATCGCGCCGAACCACCGCCTCTTGTCCACCATCCCGTCGTTTGTTTCTTGTCCCGCTTTCGACTCGAGGCGCTTTTGGAGTGATCGATGTAAGCCGTGACGGAATCCCACCAAAAACACGAGAGGGAATGTCATGCCTGCATCTACCGTACGTTGCGGAGGGTATCACACCCCGTCGGCCGAACATCAAAGACCAATTAATTGCGCTGCAGCAAAATCAGTGACGGTGTCGCAAATGGCGCCTTTTGGAACCGTCCCGTCGAGAGCTTTCCTAAAACGGATCGTTTGATTTCGGTATCGTCGCCGTCATAGAGTATTCGAGCTTTTACCACAGGTGGGTGTGGTATATTCCGGCACCCACGGTATTTGCTTCGGATATGGGTGCGTCGGGGGGTTGATCAAATTTTGATGTCGCCATCCCATGTAACGTTCTACTGTTTGTTGCTAATAAGGGGTTCGAATCCCGGCGTGAGCGAGCTTTTCTTGCTGCAGTGAGTTTTGGTCTCGCTTCCGCTCCTGGGCTGGTGGATAGCGCTAGTTCGTGTGTACACAGAGGGAAGAGAGAGCTGAACTCTTCTCGCATTTAAAATCGAAGGCAAAGTACCGCAGGAGGGGAGGGTAGAGAGGGGCTCTTCTGTGTGACCACGGCTTGGAGTAAACGGCACTAGTGCTGTGAGCGAACTGCACCACCTGCTGTACATACAATGCACTTGCAGGTTCTACATAGTTATAGGAGGACAACCATTTGTGCAGTCTAGACCACCTTTGGGTGACCGGCCGTCGGATGTCTGGGGCGAAATTAATTGCGAACCACCAACCACCAAACACAAACCGCCCATTATCATTATGGGTCGCTGCAGGTATACCCAAGCATATTTCTGTACATATTTTATTGGGGGTATTTTTTGAAAGGTGCACATTGTACCCCCTTTTGGAGCAGTTGGCTGGTGCCATGGAAGGCGTCCGCGTTGGACCGGTACGGACATTAGAAGGTACTGAGCGGAGACCGGAACGTTTTTTAATGAAGACAGCAACGGCCACAAACAACAAAGTGCGTGTGCATAGAAGGTTGTTCGACGAGAAGAAGGTGCAAAAAAAGCGATCTTTGAGATGTAAGCTATGCAGCAGCCCGGCGTGCTTATAGACATATGGGACGAGTACGTATGCATTCCACGTGCACGTGATGATGAAGCAAATTGTCCAGTATGTATTCCGGAGCGCCGGGCACGCGGACCTGGGAAAGCTGTGCTGTTGTTTTCAACCATCTTGGCCGACGGGCATTTCAGAAGGAACGCAGCCGAATACTTCGCCGATACGATATAAAAAAACCCCACATAATCTTCGACCATTTAGACTGCTGTAGCAGAACGGAATGGTGCGCTGTTACGGTGGGGCAGTTCAGAGCGCGAGAGAGATAAAACGGGGAATAGACATATATATTCGGTCCAGCGGCAGCAGGTTTCGGGGGGGTCATCATGCGAATCCCCGACGCACACACAAATATTCACCAGAATATCTCATCTCCGCAGATTCAGCCGCAACCAACTCTTCAAAAACCACCTGTGCACCGATCCTTGCATACGCAGCAGTGTTGTGTCCCAACCACGATCCACCATCAGTGGCTGGTGTACTGTAGGCAACTACGACAAGGTGCACACAGGTAGTAGGTAGAGCAGCGAGCGGCTCTCCCGGCCTTGGCACCTACCCCGAAAGTCCCGTTCTCTCCGACGTACTCGAGCGCGTCGCACAGGCCCTCAATCGCCCTGCTGCCTGTGGCGACCTCCACGACAGACAGCGTCAAATTTCCATCCAGCGAAGCCTTAGAGGCGTCCGGCAAGGTCGCCGCCAATGCCCCACCGTTGATATCGTCCACGGCGAGCCTCATGACCGACCTCAGTGCCTTGGAGAGCGGGAAGTATCCGCTGGTGGTGTTGCTCTCCGGGAGCGTGAGAGCAACGAGTGATACATCGGCATGCACAACAGGAACTGTTGCTGCCCACAAGAGGAGAATCAGCGAGATGCCGGTAGACACACTGCTGCCGCCGCCGCAGGCTGCAAGACTACGACCCCGCGTGAGATTTGAAGCTCCCCGAGGGCACCTGCTAGCGCCGGGGACCAGCATCGTTTCTATGTACAGGAACACCCCCCCCCAGCAGCGTGATTATCGGAAGCTCTTGCGCTAGCTGGCCATGGGTGACGGAGAGGGATCGATTCGCCGCTCCTCTTGTTGGTTGGCAACAAAATCAGGTGAAGTGAGTGGCATCGGGCATCGGGCCGCAGAATTGTACCCTTTTCGGTGCTCCTATTGTATGTATTTATTGCACTGCCGACTGCCGTATCCAGCAGTTAACGGATTCTTGCGTCGGTCGCTTGCCAAGTTTGTTTGGTGCTTTTATTCTTGAGAACCCCGCCGTCAGACGCCAGACCTACTGTGATGGTTGACCACGTTGGGAATCCCCACCGTATGAAAAGTCTACACTACATACGCTTATTGAGATGTAGTCTTGAGTGTATCGCTTTTCCTGTGCGTCAAACTACCCATCCTGCTCGTACATATATAGTCTATGCGTGCATTTCGAAATCTTAATCTTCATGTCATCGGCGCAACTCACCGACGGAGGACCACCCTGTCTACAGGGGACACACACGTGTATATTCACATATTCACGCTTTTTTTTTTCTTAATATCGATGTGATGATGCGTACCACACCACGCGCTGGTTGACGGGCGTTTGCTCTTTGCAAAAAAAAAAACAGGGGCTCGGCACCCAAGCCAACAAGTCCTATCCAATGTCCTATCGTAGGAAGCGAATATATATATATGCACATTTATTTGTGTACAACCGACAACGTTCAAGAAAAACATTTTCCGCCAATCTCAAATACGATAGAGTTGTGAAGCGGCTCCCCCGCCTCCTCAAGAAGAGAGACAGAAGAACAAAAAGGGAGGTACCGCCATCTGTGGATGACAGGTGTAGAAGTGCTGTAACCATTGTTGTTGCACATACAAAAGTAGGACCAAGATACGATCCGAACGGAGGGAAGCCTGTGTCCTTACATCTACCTATCTATGTGTCAGAAATTGAGGGATTCCGAGATCGGATGAACGCATAGTAGTGTGCACTGTGACGGACCCACCAGCAAACAACCGTTGGTTGGGTTTTCGTCCACCTTCTGGAAGAACTGCTGTTGTTGTTGTTGTCTTTTTTAGAAGGGAAACCTCCCAGAAAGACAGGACACATTTGCTAAGTAAATCCAAACACAGCAGTGTCTTCCAAACCGTTCCGGTCTCCCTAACCAACAGTATCTTCATCTGTCGGTGTTGATCGAAACACTTTGCCTAACGATTCCCGTGGTCACAGGCTAAACTTACCTAAAAAAGGGTACAACAACCAACAACGCTTAAAAAAATATGGACACAACCCACCCGCGGGTACCATTCAACGTGTTTCAGCGGCGGGGCAGTTGGCAGTTCGTCGCAGTTAAATAAATACAAAGAAGAAATTGCCCTGGTATTCACCCCTCCTGTGTGACCCTGGATGGTTGTCGTTGTGTAGGAAAAAATACACTGTACGTATTGTGCACACTACAGTACACTGAAAAGTGTAGTGCACGTCTCACCACGAAAAATAGGACGAAAGAAAGCACACACACACACAACAACACCACCTTCTTTTGGTAGGTACTACACTGTTTCTCACACAAGAGAAAAGAGAAACGAAGGGCACAACTACACTCCACCCCCGTGTACGCGGTGAATATTTATTTTTTTCTACGCCTCAACATGCCCAACACAGACACACAGGTGGTGGTGGTGGTGAAGACGGGAAGGTACAGCCGTTGAAGGTAATGCTGTTACACACCGGACCCTCCAAGGAACCATCTGTGTAACGACATTACCCTACACCATATCCGGGGGGGGTTGGGGGCGGGGGCGGGAGGGGGATGTACTCGTAGTCGTGCATGCCGTAGTCGTTAGACGATTGACCTCCTCGCGTCCCTACAAAGCCGGGACGGAACACGCCGGGTTCTCGCTGGACCAGGCTCTCACATCATCAAAGCGAAGCACCGTGAGGTACTCGGCGAGTCGCATGAAGGGTGCGCTGCATCCTGCTAAGGGTGTTCGGCATCTTGTGCTTAATTCCTTGCGGACGGATGACAGATGCGTATGAGTTAATTTATTTTCTGGTGCTTACACTTCCTGAGACAATTGTAAGCACTGTGTAACTGCCTCGAGGGTGTTTAACCATTAACACAACGTGGTTCAATCATGCCCTTTATGCGGAGTGAGTGTTGTCGATCCCGCACAACATAATCTACTCAACCACCATAGACTACATAATAATGGTTACCACAATAATAAAAGAAAGCGTTAACCTGGTTGCCGAACTCGCAAAGTGATCGGCTTGTTTTACAACGTCGTTGCCAAGCGACGAAAACCGAACCCCGATGGCAAACACTGAGGGTAGGGCATGTTTTACAACGTCGTTGCCAAGCGACGAAAACCCATCCACGATAGCTAGCACCGGGGGGGGGGGCTCGTGTGCGGAAGGAATGCGGTTATGTATGTGTGACGCACCAGTCGCCCCACACACTCTTTGAATATTAATCTCTGATTTAGTCTGTGTCTTGAGGTTTTGGCAAGTTCTGGCCATTCTCGGCGATCACGTTGAACAACGAGGATCATGACAACAAACTGTACCGCTGCGTTTAATTCTAAACCTAACGTCCTATACCAGACGGACCAATACAGTATCCTACAAAAGATGCATCCAATCGAAACCAAGTCGTGAACCTTGCTTGGCGTCGACGCTCCTACGTAAGTCATTCCCGCGTGACAGGTGTGCATGCACCGCTCAACCACCTCGAAGGTTCCTGCAACAAATACATGCAGTCATGAATGTTGGGGTGATCCATATTCCCCCAAGGTGATGGGGGAATGCTATGAATTGCCAAGTACGGATGATACAGCGCCAGCTCAACCACAGAAGAATCACTCGCCGTGTGTGTACATGTAGAGAAGCCCCCATGGGCTTCTGGCTACCACCACTGTAAGACTTGCGTTTCCTATTTGACATAATCATTTCGTATAGGCTAGTCCGGTACAGGCCGTCAATGCTGCCCACGCCTTGCTAAATGACACAATGACACTACAAGACACGCTTTTTGCATTCCCCCCAGAGCACAACGGACTCCTCAATGGCCTAGCCCACCGCAACACCTGGGAAACGCAATTGTAGATTTGCGATGCCCTACGCACAATTGGCTGCAAAGAAGAGTTCCGTCGGGAAGGTACCAGCAAAACACAGCGAAGCATCACTCCGAGACCAGGAAATCTATCTGTACAGCTCTCGCCCCCTCATGCGTCCTTCTTATAGGCAGGCTACAGTAGTGTTACGGTTAAAAACATTCGGCTACATGGAGTTGCACCCTTTGGTTGTCCCCATGGGTTGGTTGAGTGTTCTGTACATTTGCAGGGCCCCTTGTCTTGAGCTCGCATGACCCCGCCAGCTCACTCCTTGTTTGATTTCCTGTTTGAGCATTCCAGTGCTTAGCAATAATCAGAGCGAAATCGTATCCACGACAGAGTTCGAGAGACACCTGAAGCTGCCTACCCAAACACAAGTAGATTAGGCCGACCCCGCTCGAAAGTCGCACATTTTTCGAGCAAGAGCCTAGAAAAGCCTTCCGTCGTCTGAACGATTGAGCAAAGGCTAGTGCCTAGCTCACCCCAATATTCCCATGGACGCAGTTTAGTTAAGTTTCGCGAAGAATTTATATCAATCGTCGATTTCTTGTGAGGGTATTGCCAAAACCGGATCTGCTCTGTACGGCGCGACCTCTCAACGGTTTGTGAAGTAGACACGCGCGTTCTCTCCGATGTCGGACCGTACGCGGGACCCCGACTTGTCATCAGAGGTTGGAGCAGCAGAATCAACAAACTTAACACAACCTGCGTAGCCATCGCCACCGGTTGCAACGGCAGTGTCGGCAACTGCAGGAGAACAAGCAGAAGAAGCCCTCCGCCATTTCCGGATGGGCGCTTGGGGCTTGAGAGGAACGTGAGGGTCCTCGTCTTCCTCCTCCTCCTCGTCTCCCTCCTCCTCTGACAATTTCGACTCGGACCCCTCCGAGATGGTGGCCTGCTGCAGGTGGTGAAGTTGCCGTGAAGCCGCCGAAGTCTCGTCAGAAGACGACGCTCCTTGTCCTCGCCGCCGTCGCCGCAGGCGCTCGCGGTGCCCAGTGGTGGTTGCGGGTGGTCGAAGCTGCTGATGTTCGGAAGAAGGGCCCGTCGTCTACATCGTCATCGCGAAGGAGGTCGAAGAAGCAGGTGCCTTGGGAGAGAGCAGCGGCCAGCTGTTGGTCCGTGTGTCGAGGTCTTGGTCGGGGTCTAAATGACCCACCTCTTCCCCCGACGTCTGTCCGACGATTTCAAGAGTTCCGAAGATTCAACAAGGTGTTCTTAGGGGAGGTACCGGGATGAGTGGGTATCCCTGAGTTGCCCGTGTGGAGTGAGTTGTTCCGCTTGTTGGTTTTGCTGGTTTTGAACTGGCAGAAATTCTGTGGCTTTGGTATGACTCGACTACCAAGAGTCTATACATCTGTGTAACTCTGCTGTTTCGCGTACATCTAACCATTATCACCGTGGTTTCAAGAAGGTATGAAACCGCATTCCGTTGAAATACGAGAGTTTCGGGGAAAGGGACAGAAAACCTGACACAGGTTATCCTCTCGTGCCCGCTTGAAGGCCGTCTTGGAGCAATAAACAACGACAGTTCACAATCAGACAATACACTCTGGTTGACAGTTGCGCCGATCTTCTTCGTTTGCATGGTAGGTCATTATTGCTGATGCCGTCATAGCACACAATGCAGAAACACGAAACAACAGTGTAGTTCCGGAGGTCAGCGGCGTCGTCGGAACCGCGCACGATGTGCGCACAAATCTGGGACACACATCGATTGTCTTGAATGTCCAGTTCTCGAAAACTCAGTAACATCTCCAGCATGAATGGCGTTGTTGGCGTTGTAGATGTGAACGTCAGGACGTGGCAGAGTAGGAAAAAATCTCATGCCCACCTTCGCGTTGGTGAGCGACTGCCGCCGCTCCTTCTGCTCAACGCGGTACGCCGACCACTTCTTCTTGGCCTGGAACGACTTGCGGAACACCCACACCACCAGGGACGCCGCCATGAACATCGTGAGGATTAGAAAAACGCCCGCCAGGTCCACCAGCTTAAGGTTCTGGGACGTCGAGCTTGCGCCCTCGTAGTCCTCTAGGTAGGCGCACCGGGACGTGTCGAAGTACGGCTCGGTAATGTCTGCCAGCGTCCCCTCCTCTTCCAGCTCTAGCATGGCCTATAGGAAATGGGGACAGCGGGTGGTCGAGGCGGTAAGTAGGCCGATGGAGGTAGTACAGGGGCAGATGGTTGTTCCTTAGATGTGCCCTCACCACCTAACACGAACTCAAAACATGCGGACTACTCCTACCTTTGTCGTTGGAGTCAAATGTCTCTGTCGAATTATGGACGGGTATGTCGAGCGTCAAAGGCATCTGTTGATCGTTGGACAGGCAAACCTACTAATGTAATCATGTCAGCGCTGACTGGGCCCGCTAGATGGGCTAGTATCACCGGCTAGGAGACGTGCTACAAAGGCAGAGATCGATCGCCGCCGAGCGAAGCACGAGTATGTTGAGCCTCACTGGTATCTTCGTTGCGTAAGATCGGTCAACTCACAATGTCAGCGCTGACAGTAGGATTGGGTGCAAGAGTCGATACTGAACATTTCGGGCCCGCCGGGGGAGGGCGCTTGATCGTGCATTCCCTTGCCGAGAAAACCTGGCTATGCACCCTCCGTTGTGAATAGATGCTCCATACAGAGCGCCTTCAACAAAGACACGTCCCAGTTTACCGCCCACCAGTGAGAGATCATGTTCTCGAACGTCCGTTACAGAAGTAATGCACGGTGTAGGTTTTGCTGTTAACACGGCAGAGATATTGCTGGCGTCTTCGGCTCATTGCACGCGCATTCGACCCGGTTTTCCGTGCGACCTGAGTGATGGCATCTAATCCTAACCCCAATCTTTACCCAAATTCTTGCCCATGGTCACAAAAACACAGGCACACTTGTGTCGTGAGTGTGAGCATCTCACGGGATGGTGTGGTGCAGCTCATGCCAACCCAACACCCTCCTTGTTGTGGCGTACAGAACGGACGACAACCAAGAATCAATGTTGTGTGCAACCCTCGCCCCAAAGCTGATCAGTGAGGAGGAACCCCAAACGGAAATATGCTATTGCGGACGCATGTTTCACATTTCGTGAATTCCGAACCACTCTTCCGCATGCATGCCAAAGAAATGAAATATGTGGCGCGCGGGAGGTACCCATGTAAATGCATGCCGCAGTCGTTCGGCCATAGACCTCGTATCCCTACAATGCCGGGACAGAGCGATATGCCGGGTTTTCGCCGGCCCAGGCTTTGTTTCACAGGCATAAACCAGACGCTGGTCATCTCGCTTGCGTTGGCTGTGCCAATCCAGATATGATACCATGGGTTGATTGGGCATCCTGGCTAACCAAACGTTTCACATTCAGCAGGCACGACTATATTTCTACCCCAAGGGAATTCGATCTTGGCGCACTTGCACACAACAGGCGCGACACACACTGCGAACACGTCGCTTCGTGTGTGATACACTTCGGAGAATGATCTGCATAGACTATGTACTCCAGGTGGACAACTTCCATATGGGGTACTTCATAATATTTGTATACTCAATTGCAGGGCGTTCAATATATCCGATATCCTACGTGACGTTGTGCGCTTTAGGACCGAAGTCCGCACGCTCACGGGATATATTCCACATGAACAACCCCCATGCCCGAATGATATGGGGGGTGGTGAACGTCGTTGTGAACATCAATGGTTGGGTTTATGCAGGACACGTTTGTTTCTACATGGTGGCGCGTTCTCAGTGAAGCGGCAGACGCGGTGTTCTCACTCACCAATTCAAACTCGCCGAGGTAGGGCGAGTCCTTCTCCAGAACCAATCCGACTTTCGGAGAGGGAAGCGTGTTGATGACGGTGACAAGTGAAACGGGTTACGGCAGTCCGGGGGGGGTGAGATGACGCCCACACGTGTGTCGCTGGGAAAGGCGAGTTGGTAGCGGTGGCAGGTTGAACAGATGACGAAAGTCTGGGTGGAGGGGCGAAGTTTGCAAGCAACACGCCCAACCAATCGCTATTTGGGCCAAAACATGAACCGCAATCCAAACTTCTGCACTCTCGGTAAAAGCGAGTTGCTCGGGACATCCCCAAGTCGACGGGACACTCCCTAGTCGACACGTTCCCCGTTACATCCCGAATCCTGACCTGGCGAAATGTTCGGAGGATGACCGTGGTGAGCACAACCGAAGGTAGAGATAAATGTGGAAACACAATTATGTAGCAACCTATGTCGGCCTGCCCCCAGAAATAACGCACACGACAGAAAGAGCAGAAAATACACGTACGTTTTTGCTGATGCGGACAAACTGATCTACTCAGAACTTTGAGAAAGCGCACCTCACAGAAATAACGTACACGGCAGATAGATAGCACTGGAGACATGTGTTTTTGGGTGAATGCGGAGATCAAAGTACTTGTCTATACTACTGTTGGGATGGCCTGCCAGCATAGAGAGACAATAACACACATCTCGGAACGCCGGCGAAGTTACTCATTGGTCAACTCCGCTCACAGTGCCCTTTGTTGAAGGTTTCGGATAGGATGTCTAGGCCGCAGTACTCGTCGGCCACTCGGTACGCAGCCGTGATGGAGTCCACGAGGGTTACCTTGACGGTCTCGTTATCCACCTGTCGTGCGGACGGACACCGGAAGCGGCATTCAACTTTCACCGTTCGGACTTCCTACCGAGAACGGACGAAACACATACGCACAGCTTAAGCTGCGAGGATGGGCGGCAAACGAACGGCATCGCCACGTCAAAACTGAAGCATCGCGAAATGCCAATACCTCCGTGAATCGTATATTTCTCTCCCCTCTTCCGTAATATTTGTTCCAGTACGTATGACGGGGCATACTGTAGTCTGCGGCAATAATGCAACGAGCTGGATCAAAACGGCTACGAAACGATGCTAGGACCCCCCCCCCCCCTCTAGCTTGTCAAAAACAGCAAAAGATATCGTTGGTCTGCACCTTGTCTTCATGACAGCTGCGTGCCATTCGTATGTGTGTTGATACGCCTGTGACTGCCTCATCACTCCCAAACGGCAAGCCCCAAACTCTTGAACACAGACCTAAACTCTGGTTTGCGTTGACTACTCTCGTCGTAGCCGCACCAGACAGAATAACGCTTCAATTTTCCACCCCTGGGCAAGACCACACTCCGCCGCTACCACGGTGCAGCGGAATCAACAGCCAGAACAAAAGTCTCTCACCTGTTACATGCCACTCAAGCAATTTGAGATATGACAATAGACGCGTTGATCAGACCCAATACCGAGCAAAACACAGTCACGCTTCAGCTACATAGTCAACAACATCCAGCAGCAGCAGCAACCGCAACAATGAGCAGCAGCGGCAGCAGGAGTTTCTTCGTTGACCGTCGATGCGGCCCCTCTCACCAACTCAAAGCATTCATCGATCGTGTAGCACGTGACCGGAACGTTTTGGTCTCCGCCTGAAACCCGTGGGGAACGGGAGGCGTGATTAGTGGCGCGCACTCGAGAAGACGTCGGAAGATCCAGAAGGAAGAACTGTAACACATTCACCCGCTTCTTGCCTTGAAGATACAGCAGCTTACCCCGACATGCATACCTTCTAAAACCAGGGTGACATGTACTTTGTGAGGCAAGGATTCATTCCCGATGCATGCGCCGAAGGATCGACTCGCAGGATGCTGGTAGGTGATATGAGGACTCTAGAGGAACGCACGTACTAAGAAGACTGACGCGAATGCACTACTTCAGTTAGCCTCCGCGAAATCGAAATCCTCCCGCGAAACGGAACAAACTCCACCGCGTACATGTACTGTACCTCCGTAGCATTCCGCTTCCCCGTAGCAACCCATGATCTCCTCCTCGTAGAACGCTTGCAGAGTGTCCTCTTGCCGCACCGCCACCTGATATTTTGCACCAAATTCGAAAACTGTTCTCGAAACGTGTGTCACCCATCCTCCTCTGCCACACGTTGTTCTTGTTCGCAGCAGCGAAAATCTCCGAACGAGTATTAGCCAGTCAAACCACCGTTTCCGTTTGAAAAATTCCGGTACGACCGTGAAAAGTGGCAGCGCGATATCAAAATCTTCAAGATTAAACGTCGCGGATATCCGCCGGTCACAGAGGGCGAGGGGGGCACATTCTATGGTGGCGTCGTTTTCGGCCGCTTGATGGCTCACCTGCGTATGTGGCACTGCCCCATTCTTTAGATCGTCCACCCCGAAAGACTGGGTAGTTATTACGAACAGAAAAATATCGAAACAGACAGACAGACAGACAGACAGGCAGGCAGACAGACAGACAGATAGATACACAGACAAACAGGCAAACAGAGAATGCGACATCACCGCTCAGGGTGAATGAAAACGGGTGTCGTTTCATTATCGTGCGAAAATGGATGGACATGTAGGTGGTCTAAAACAATGAGACACTATTTCTATTGTTAGAAGCAGAAAGCAAAAACCCTCTTCGAGATAATAGTATCGCATGATCGAAAGGCATGTCGTATTCTAGCTGAGGGTAACGCGTCGCATGTGAGAAAATACAGAATGTAACTCGATTCATACTACGCATACACAATCTGAAGCACGGCGGCATGTAACTCGATGTACGATATACGATACACTATTTCTATTGCTACAAGCAGAAAGCTACAACTAGAGCAAGACCCCGTCTCGAAATAATAGCATCGCATGAATGGACAGGGAATGCAGCAGAGCATAACGCGACGCATGCACGATGTGAGAAAATAAAGAATGTAACTCGATGCACGAGATCTACAAAATGACAATATGAGTGACAGGACCGCCGCCGCCGCCGCACCAGGGCCTCCTCCTTTTCTGCAGCAAGGAATGACGCCAGCTCGGCGGTGAAGGACGCCCCAAGGATAAAGCACGCGAACATCCATCCCGATGTCAGAATATAGCTCTCGACGGTGTAGGGCGCGTGGACCATCTGTCCCATCAGCAGGGCCCCCGTCACGTACGACGACATCGCCATGCCCTGATTGGTTGGTCGCGAAGAACGTTAGATACCATGGGGGGGATTTCCGATGTGGGCGTGTGGGGAAGTGGTGGCGTTTGGGTATGCGTTTTCGTTGGCCGGGGCCCCACTTGGCAAGATGCACACATCTCTCAAAGCTGTGGACGACTCATCACGTGCCTCGTGTCTCGGGCGGCTTGCGCAGGAGCAGAGAGCCCCGGAGAGCGCAGGACGGCACAGGAGGTTTGTTTCCAGCACAATGTAGATCTACTGAACGCACATTCGAGGTTCGGTTTTGATTTCCTATGTGGATACCCCAGCTTCGTAGCATAAGCATCTACGGATCTGAGAACATGCTACATGAAACTTAAAAACAGTTCTACTAATTACACGTTGTCCCGCAACTCTTACCGATGAGAGCCGCCGTTTGCTGCCGGTCGCCGTGGGCACCCCGTCCGTGAAAATCTCGTTCTGCAGGACGCCAAAAATTTGGTGTAGGAAGATTTCACAGGGTTTCCACGTGGTCAATCGGTGCGGGATGCAATGAGCAACTCCCACGATTTTCCGCGATAAAGAGTGAAATGGCGTTTATCAAAAGCTCCGCAAATCAGAACGAACGCTAGATAGGTTCGTTTGGTCGTCGGAAAAACTTGATTGCTGCCTGATTTCTGTCACGCCTGACAGGAACCAGCAAAGCGCCAGAAACCAGGATTCGAACAACGTTTATCTGAGCGCGGCAGGTGAGCGTGGTTCTACACACAGCCTAACAAACTTTCGACGCCTCGAGCGGACCAAGCTGGCGCTACGTAGACAGGGGTTGCCGTGGCTAGGAAACCCGACACTTTGTCGTCCAAACGGGCTGGTTTGACACATAGAGAATGTCATACGCTTCTGAAGGTTGGCAAGAATTGCTTCCCACATGTGGATTTACCCGATCGAAGAGACAGAGAAATGCTTATGGTCGAATACGGGACCCAGCAAATATACGCGGTTCCGCTTTCAGCTTTCCGAAGATGATGCCATGCCGAGAAACCTCTTACTCGCCACCTCTGTGCTAACCTACCGTGTTGACCGTCTTCACAAGAAACCAACCCCCCAATCGGTCGGTTCAGGCCGGAACCGCCGAAGAGCGGCGTAGAACTACAAACCTCCCGTGTGGCCTTCCTCTTCTGTGATGCTTCCATTAAATCATACGGAAAGACGTACAAACTTCAGTCCAGATCATTCGGGACGATAGACGCATGCGTATTTGTGCTTCAGTAATCTTCTTGAAATCCCGTCCAGTGTGATCACACCTTTGCGCCATCGAAGAGCCAAAGTAGCGCGACCATCACCACCGTCGTCCCGGTGATGAGAATCCAGAGCTGCCGCTCGAACGGTTGGAACATTTTCCACCAGTTTACCTGAAAGCCAAAGGCGGCGTTTGGACAACACGGGGTACTCATGTTATATCCAAGAGAAATACCCCGGGGGCCACACTCTCCAACGGACTTAACCTTCTTCGGGCCGTAGCTTGAAAAGGCGGGCGTATTTGAGATATGTGTTCTACTGCATGAGGTATAAGATACCACACCCCCTGGACCGATTAGTCAAAGCTCGGTTAAATCTTTCGGTGACGGTGCCTAAACTCGCGGCATCGGAGCCGTATCATAAAGAGCTTTCGGAAACGCATCCTTTGATTTTGGCACCCCCTTCGTCGTGGAGTCATTCATCATTCAAACCGGCCCAAGAGGTGTGACATCGCTATTCGACTTGGAAGCAACATGACAAAATATGTGCAGGAGGATAGGCTTGGAAGAAGTGTCGGCTTCGCACCTTGTCAAGAACCTCAGGTCGGTAGACGAAGGACAGCCCCGTCGCCATGAAAGGGTAGGAAAACGACACTGTGTCCAGTCGGCGCTCGCTGATGGTAACCTAGGGTTAGGCAGTAACAATTCGGGACTTCAGTGTCTGTGGCGGAAAAGAACCAAGCCCTTTCGAGTTCTCGGAGTTGGGATAGGGTTGGTGGAGCTGTTGACAACAACCACGTTCACAGGTGTCTGGATACGTGTTAAGGTTAGTCGAGACTAGATTGCTTGCTCACGCGAACAGACACATAATGTGGGTTGCGGTATCGACCCAGTCCGCCGGCCGCTATTATTGCTGTCGACAACAAGTTATCGACCCAGATAATGGGAGTTTTTTGGCTACCATCTGTCCAAGTGTAAGTTTCCTCTTGTTGAAGTAGGTATTGGCCTTGACGACCCAAGCAGGAGAACATTACCAAGAACGTTCCCACGGCCGGTAGCGCTTCTACACAGCTGCTGCTCGCCCCTGCAGATGGTAGCTCTCACGGCGACGTTGTCTTAATGTACTCCTGCCAATGAGAGTAGTCGCCATAGCCACACTTGATTCGATCTATAGATAATTTTCCTGACAAGGGATATCTTCAGAATGTACTACGTGCATGGTGGCACGATCGTGTGTGACACCGCAGAGTACGGGGGCCTCACCCATGACGCCACCATGTCGTAGGTCCCGTTCGAGACGTAGCCAATGACCTCATCGGTGGAGACAGAAGAGTTCGCCACGGATATGTTGTACGTGAAACCTAGTCGGCCAGAGAGAACCTGACGTTGTCGTCGTCGTCGTCGTCGTCGTTGTTGTTTTTGTTTGTGGTTTCGTCATCGACCCCACATCGTTGACCAACATTTCCCCAAAAAGAAGCAAACGAGGGACGGAGGAGGAGATGAAAACAGCAGAAATGAGATTCAAAACGCTAAGGAGTCGGGGTGTTTCCTTCAGGCGACGGGTTGAGAGAGGGTGGGGACAAACCAATCACCTTCCAAAATCCCGTTTGTTGTATGTAAACGGTACGATAAAGTATTTCTCATTAAGATGTGCTAGCCGGAATATGCCGTATGTTCTTCCTTGAACCCGTGCTTTCTCCTTACACAATCTCTCATAAACCGTAGCCGTTACGGCAACAGAAGTCGGCTTCTGACACGAGCGGTGGTTTGGGTAGGCGTCCATCGGAAGGAAGTCGGAGGGGGTGCAGCCGGAGGGGCCAGGAGACGGTTTTCCGACTGGTAATTTCCTGAATGGAACGCGATGTGGGAGAAGCAGTTGCATGGACTTACCAAGGGACGACGACAATCCACAACAACAACAACAACACAACACACACACCTCGAGCAAATCCAGGGCTATTCCTGTGTATTCTTCCGTTTGGTTTTCTCGACGAGTGATGAACGCGAATGGAACGGTGGCCTCTTCGGTGATGACCTATACATTAACATGGGAAAAAATATAGGGAAAAAATGGCGACAGTGTACAGCATCGGCAGTACTTGGTGGAAAAGTCCAGCAGGTGCGAGACAATAACGTTGAGCGTCACGAGAAACCAAAGGCGACGTACTCCGGGAAACCATCACGCTACTCAGAAAAAACATGTCACCGTACCTCAGTAAAAGTCACGCCCTGCCAAAGAGTTGCTGTCATATACATTGATTGGCAAAGAAGAATCCTGATGAAACTGACGCTGGTTGGAAAAAATCAAACATAAACAACATGCCAGGAGACCCGTTGCCTTCGATATAGGTCGGCAGCTCACTCAAATCATTGACTGACAGTGGGGGTGAGAAACACGCGACATTGTACAGCACGCCCGTAGGAACTCATGTGTTGTGGATGCATTGCAAGGAGCTTACCTCGAAGTCAGTGGCTCAAAATCGGAAAACCTTGACGGTTTACAACACGCCCAGAGAAAAAACTTTGTCACATGTACAAAGCAGCAGCCCACTCGAACTTTTCAAGTCTGAAGGTAGTGACGTACAACATAAAAATGCAAATGAAGCACCTACAGGAAACCCCGTTTGCCTGGGTTGCTTGGGGATACGCTCACCTGGACATCGGGTTACGCTCACCTCGAAATGCTGACGGCTTAAGGTGGGCCTATCGAACGGATATACGTCGCCCCCTGAGGGGAAAGTCTGGTTCTTTTGATTCGGACTGATTTTCTGTCAGAGGCACGCAAAAGCGGAGGAGAGCGTGCAACAGCAGTCGGGTGGAGGAAGAATTCCAAAACTATTCCCGTGCGTTTTAATCATCGGCAACGACAAAGAAAAAACTACAACAATAACAACAACACACCAGCAGCGGCCGCTGCAGCAGCGATCATGACCAAATCACAACCAACACGACAGCGATACCGATAGCAGCAGCAGCAGCAGAAACAACAACAACCCACGCCAACATATCCCACCAAGCAACACAACAAGTTCGCATCAGCCCCCCCGTACACTCTAACACCCGTGCGACACGAGACCCCCCATCCTCTGCCATGTGCGCGACTCAATCTCTCCACATGAACGTTGACCGCACCGACGGATGCGCCTTGGAAAATGATCGAACAAATCGAAAGGTTTCAGTGACGCCTCCTTTTCCATGCCATCCCTTGTAGGCCGTTGGCGGAGCTCTGCTCATTGCGCAGAAATCTTCGGCTGCGAAAACCGATCAAAGCGTACAGCTAACGTGGATGCAGGCGGTCATCGACCATTAAGACGCTTTGGGAAAATTCCACCTCCCCCCGGTAAAGATGAGATTGAAATTTTCAGACCCATTGGAGCCGGGGCGTGAACCGTTGAAGAAGCTCCCCTGTGCTATCTATGTCTTTAGATATGCTCATAAATGCAACAAGGGATATGTAGGGGAGTAGGCAAGTCCGTGACGGCGATTACGGCGTATGAACAGGGCACCTCGAACGTGGCAAGCGTCCCGTTGGTGTCGACGAAGGTCTCCGGCCTCCAGAGCATGGTGGCCTCGAAGGTCGCGCCGAGGGAGGCGTGCGCCTGCAGGTTCAGCGCGCAGAACTCGGTGCCGTTGGTCCGCCGCCACCCGGAGCCCGCCGTGCCGGCGCCGCTCGTGACGGTTGAGGCCGACTCCCGGAAGGCCACCGGGCCGGTGACCCCGACGATCTCGGTCCCGAGCGCGGCCTCCCTGATGAAGGCCCCGTCCTGCCAGAGCCCCGCCGCCCTGAAGGGACAACTGGATAGGATCGAGGGGGGGGGGGAGGGGGGAGCTCATGTATTGCATGCCTTCTCTGGATGTCGCCGGCCACGCGTCCTAGAGGGGACAGCGGGGGAGGGGGTACGCATGATCAAACCTGCCGTCGTCTTAAGAGCATTGTCTTGGCATCCCTAGCATGCCGGAACGGAGCGCATTGGTATATTTCCTGCACCATGGTATATTTCCCCTTTGTGTCGGCCGTCGCGTGCGTATTTACGTCGTTTTTTACACCTTTGGGTGTGTTTTGGGACCATCGATCGAGGGTCACGCAAGGAGGACGCCACCCAGAAGCCCAGGAAATGTTGCACTGCGGTCCATCTCATGTCCTTTGAGCGTCGTCCTGCATCACTTTCGGTACGGAGAGTCATAGAGGTTTCAGCCAAAGATTTCAATGTGTCCTTGTGGTAGAATTCACAGGCACTATAGGTACAAATAATTCATTTCCCGGTGCACACGCATGAGTATGTGTGTGCGGGGTACGCAGAATAAGTATGCCGTGGATGACATCATATTCACATCCCATAGGCCGACGTTCGAACGTCGACCGCTTCACGACCAAGAACATGTAGAAACCAAAGATTGCCTTTTCGGGAAGCTCGACACGTCGGTTCTAACCACGCCATCTTCGACACCGCCTCTCGTTTCTGCTGTATGTAGCGTTCGAGCTGTGAAAAATCGGCTCAGGGTGTGCGATATGCGTTTTCGGAAAGCTCTTGACGAGACTGACGGTGCCGACAACAGCGAGATCAACACGCGTGCGCGTAAATTACATACAAGGTGTTTCCGGAGGGAAGCCTAGGGAAGTCTAGACATTATTATTCCCCCTCATACAACAACATAAACTACCACAACTACAACCACAACAATAGCTACAGAGACAACAACAAGCACGACAACAACAAAAACACTCACTTTCCCGTCACGAACCCCTCCAAGACGCCTCCCCAATCCGCTGCCGTCGACTGCACGGCCGCCACTGCCGTGGCCAGGACAAAGGCAGCGTCGTACGCGTACGCGAGCAGAGGGTCCAACCTTCCCCCTGGAGTCAGGGTCCCGATGCCTGCCCCCGGGTACTTGTCGCTGTCTAGGGCCTCCCACCTGGAAGTAAGGTTTGCCAGAGCTTCAGACCCCGACCCTGCCGGAGCAGCGGAGGGCGAGCGGGTGGACGCCTGTGAAAGCAATGCTAGACACTCGTCCTTTTACACAGATTGGTTGGCGTTCGTCATGCCATGGTCCTCCATAATCAGGCAACAAACCGTATGATGTTCTCGATACCGAACGTTGCCCCCCCCCCCCCCCCCCCCCCCCCCCCCCCCCGGGGCGCTGAGATACCCCCACGAGG
>FN649754.1:814274-880599 GCA_000310025.1 Ectocarpus siliculosus
GTTTTTTCCATACTAATATAGGGTATCCACTATGGATTGACGCGGAATTTTGACCTTTGAGGATTGACGCCAACATAAAGTGACGGTTGAGGGTTTTGACGGGAAAAAATTCGCACCGCGTGTGCCCGTTGACACGTGAGAGGTGCAAAAAAAAAAAATGGTGGAGGTAGAGTTCAAGGTTGGTTCGGGCTGCCACCCAGGGTCGACATTCCGAAGCGAAGACTCACACCCCCAGGCTCCCAGGAGACTAGGTGTACCCCTTCGCCTCATCCCGCCGACCTTCCCTCCTTTGCCGCGGCGACTTTTCCCAGGCGTCAAACTGCGACTTCCCAGGCGTCAAACTGCCGTTCGTTGCTGATGAGTAAGGCAGCTGCTCGCTGCACTGCTGTGTATATACCGATGTCACTGCGGCAGCAGAGCACCGAACCCCGTGAGGGGGCGGGCGAAATGCACCTACTGACTGGCAAAGTCCGTGTACCCTCCCTTACTCCTCTCCATGTGCTCCTGTGAGTATACATATAACATGATCTGCCTCGAACATGGGGTTTTGGTCAATTGGCGATGACGCCATCCAATGTCACGCAATAGCCGGCCGCCCCTCCCCGTCGTGACAATCTCCTTGAAAACCTTTGCGACATGGGTTTGAGGCTCGATCCATGGCCACGGACATGCTATCAATCAAGTGCCAAAATCATACCATCAAGCAGGGAGTGCTCATTACGTTAGTTCACAAGGAAGGTCAGACTTCACCGTCGGCGAGGGCATTGGAATACCTCTCAGGAAGATGGCAACCCCGCAGAAAACAAAGCAGGGGAAACGCGGGGAGCAAAACCATGAGCACAAAATCAATGGTATCGTGGCCTTGCTCCTGTGTAATCCTGGCTGTAAAAAAACACAACTGAAGCGTAGATAAATGTAATCTGACTTGCGGAATGGGATAAACTCACACAAGGTTGGCCAAAAGGACGGCGTACAGTCCAAGACCCTCAACAGCCGTGGGTGTGTGCCAGGCCAACACACCATCCGCCACTGCTGTACTCTATCAGGGGCACCTTACTACTGAGGGGCACCCGCAATCGACACAGAGCACGAAATGACTTGATTGATCGACGGCGTAAGGTACAGCTATGGCTCAGTGATGCCATTTTCAAAAAAGCGTGTATCTACAGTGGCTTGCCCCGGCGACGAGGGTGACAAGCATGATTGATTCACGTTGTGGAATGAGAGGAAAACACTGGTGGTCGCTACTACTGCTGTATCCATCGATAGCACATTTTTGTGTCGGCACAACAGTGTAACGGGCACAGGCGGCAATTTCTTGTTGTGTCGCCCTTATGTGATAAGCCTCTTTCCGATCTCCGCTCAGATTGCTCTAACAGCTACCGGTTTACCTGACGCGGACAGCTTCCGTGGCCACAGGCCAACTACCCAAATTCCGGGTACCTCACACTGCTCGAAAGAAACCCGGGCGCAACAATCGTTAATGGATGACAAATAATGAAACACTGGTATATATGTATAGACTATATATATTTTTTTCTGTATGTACACCGTCCGACAAACCAGTGAGTCAAGTACCGTGGGTAGCGAGAAATTTTTACTATTAACGACCGGTCGCCCCGGTGGTCTAGTTGGTATCTTCGAAACCTTCTAGGGGTCAGGTCAGGGGTTCGAATCCCGGCATAAGCGAGCTTTTCTTGCGAAGTGAGTTTTTGTCTCGCTTCCGCTCCTGGTCTGGTCGATAGCGCTAGTTCGTGTGTACACAGAGGGAAGAGAGAGAGTGCTGAACTCTTCTCGCATTAAAAATCGAAGGCAAAGTACCGCAGGAGGGGACGGTAGAGAGGTGTGTCCACGGGTTGAGTAGACGGCACAAGTGCTGTGAGCGCTGACTTGAAGTGAAGACAAAAAAAAAAGAAAAATTGTTCACTCCGAGAGAGATAACTGCACCACCTGCTTACACACATTCATGATGTATCACACATAAGTTTAGTGAAACGAGGATACCCATTTGTTTGCGTAGTCTAGGACTCCGGGTGCCCGGCCATGAGACGTCTGGGGAGAAATACTGCAGAGGGCTGTTTGGCGAGAAGGTGAACGAAACCACAGTTAGTAGTCTATCTACAAGTATGTACATATATTTTTTTACTATCTTTGACACGTAACCTTTGCGGCAACCAGGCTTACATAGACATTCGTCATGTATGCATTCGACGCCCACGTGACGATGAAGCAATTATCCAATATGCCGGAGAGCCGGGTGTACGTGGACCTGGGAAAAGCGGAATAAGCTGTGAATTTGTTTTCAACCATCTGTCGACGGGCATTTCAGAACGAACCGAACGAACGTCAGCAGATACAATAATTGAAGCCAAACCTCAACCTTCGACTATTGCGGAACCGGATTGGGTGTGCTATTATACTAGCTAGCAGCTCGGTGGGGAGAAAGTACTGGGAACTGACATATGATATTCGATCCAGAGGCAACGGGTTTTTGCCTGCGAATCCCCGACGCACACACACAACCAAAACACCAGAATATCTCATCTCCGCAGATTCAGCCGCAACCCTTCAAAAACCACCGGTGCAGCGAATATGATAAGCAGCAGTTGTGTGTCCACGATTCACCATCAGTGGCTGGTGTAGGCAGCTACGACACGGTGCACACAGGTAGTAGGTAGAGCAGCGAGCGACTCTCCCGGCCTTGGCACCTACCCCGAAAGTCCCGTTCTCTCCGACGTACTCGAGCGCGTCGCACAGGCCCTCAATCGCCCTGCTGCCTGTGGCGACCTCCACGACAGACAGCGTCAAATTTCCATCCAGCGAAACCTTAGAGGCGTCCGGAAAGGTCGCCGCCAATGCCCCACCGTTGATATCGTCCACGGCGAGCCTCATGACCGACCTCAGTGCCTTGGAGAGCGGGAAGTATCCGCTGGTGGTGTTCCTCTCCGGGAGAGTGAGAGCAACGAGTGATGTATCGGCATGCACAGCAGGAAATGTTGCTGCCGACAAGAGGAGAATTAGCGAGATGCCGACAGACACACCGCCCCCGCCGCAGGCTGCAAGTCTACGGCCCCGCGTGAGATTCGAAGCTCCCAGAGGGCACCTGCTAGGGCCGGCGGGGATCAGCATCGCTTCTTACACACCCTCAGTAGGTGTAGACTAATTATCGGAAGCTCTTCAGCTAAATAGCTGGTCATGAGTGGAAGAGGGATCGATTCGCCGCTCCTCTTGTTCGTGGTTGGCACCAATAATCAGGTGAAGTGAGTGGCATCGGGGATCGAGCGGCAGATAGTCTTTTCGGTCCGCTCGTTTGGCACTGTTGCTATACATATTATAGATGCGTAGTCTACGGTATCCAGAAGTTTAACGGACGTTGTGCGTCGCTTGCAAAGTTTGTTTGTTTGGTGCTTTTCTTCAACCCCGCCGCACAAGACACCAGATCTACCGTGATGGTTGGCTATGCTGGTAATCCCTATCACACGTACGTGTATGTATGTACGCTTGGATGGAGTCTTGAGTCTATCGCTTGTTGTGCGTCTGACTACTGCTCGTGTGCACATGCATGTGTCGATATCTCACCGACGGAGGAGGTACATACGAGACTCCCTGTCTGCAGGGGACTACGTGCGTTCACGGTTATTGTTTAAGTGTGGTGCGTATCACGACGCGTTGGCGGTCTTGGTCTTTTGAAAGTCTTCTCCTATATATCGTCATGGGGCAACAAGAGGACTACATGTAGAGAAGTAGAGAGAAGTACACTCAAGGTAAACTTGTAGGAAGCGAAGTACAACGCATTCAATCAAGATGTTGCATGCCGACACCGCCCCCTCCCTGAAGAGAGACAGAGCAACAAAAGACCGCCTTGTACTAATAGTGCCATAATCTATCTATGTCATATCAATGTCTGTGAATTGAGCGATTCCGAGATCGGATGGTTATGTTTTTTTTTTTTTGTCTTCACTTCAAGTCAGCGCTCACAGCACTAGTGCCGTTTACTCAACCCGTGGTCACACAGAAGGGCCCCTCTCTACCCTCCCCTCCTGCGGTACGTTGCCTTCGATTTTTAATGCGAGAAGAGTTCAACACTCTCTTCCCTCAGTGTACACACGAACTAGCGCTATCCACTAGGTAGGCCAGGAGCGGAAGCGAGAGAAAAAGTCGCTTTGCAAGAAACGCTCGCGCCGGAATTCGAACCCCTGACCTGACCTCTAGAAGGTTTCGAGGACACCAACTAGACCACCGGGGCGACCGGTGTACACCTTGACGGAACCCACCAGCAAACAATAGGCTGGGTTTTCGGCCAGCTTCAACAACAAGAAACTTGTTTTTCAACTTGTTTCAGTTGCCGCAAGCAGTGTTTTACACCTTCGTTTGGTATTGGTATATACGGTATACCGTTGTCCACACAAAAGTACGTGCATGGCTACCACCCCGTGCACACGCGGATGAAAAATTCTTTGTACCTCGCAACACGTCCACAGACAGGTGGTGGTGCAGACGGGAACGATATGCTGTAATGCTGTAAGGGCTGGTCTTAACGAAGAAATCACATATCGATTTCACATTCACTCTTCTCTTTTTTTTTTGTCTTCACTTCAAATCAGCGCTCACAGCACTAGTGCCGTTTACTCCAACCCGTGGTCACACAGAAGAGCCCTTCTCTACCCTCCCCTCCTGTTGTACTTTGCCCTTCGATTTATAATGCGCGAAGAGTTCAGCACTCTCTTCCCTCTGTGTACACACGAACTACATGTAGCGCTATCCACTATTATCTAGGCCAGAAGCGGAAGCGAGAGAAACTCACTTTGCAAGAAAAGCTCGCTTACGCCGGGATTCGAACCCCGACCTGACCTCTAGAAGGTTTCGAGGAGACCAACTAGACCACCGGGGCGACCAGCGTATACAGTTTAGGATGGCTCTTAGGATGACCCACACCCAAATCGGGATTTGAAAATAGGTGAAATGATACAATCGAACCCCATACAGTTGGGTGAACTGCAACCAAAGTTTGTGACTAAGTGGTCTACGCATGCACGCCGCGTGCCCACCCACCCCCATCCACAGGACGAACTCTATCCATCGTCGAGCACAGAGGAGGTAGAGAGCACAACAAGCCAACCCAACGGAAGGGTGACTGCGCATCGTTGTTGCACGTGACTGGTGCCGAAATAAAACGTGTGTGGGTTGGGCTGTAGGACTTTCTCCCGTGGGTTATCGAACCTCAAATCACGGGCGAATTGGTGGCTTTCCGTCAAACAAGGCTCGATTCAAAGTCTCAAGTGCACAGACATTGTGTCAGTACTTACTACCGCAACAGGGAGGGGCCATGTACGCGTTTTGTGTGTGCTTCTCAGGAGCGATAGCTTCCCATGTGGTGTGACCACGTCACAACAGCACGTCACAGCAGCGATCTGGTAGTTGGTGGGCCGCGGACCTCTCAGGTTGCTCGCGGTGGGCTCCAGAGTTTCGTTTCCATTTGGCAGATCTGCCACACATACCATTTCAGTTCGGATTTGGGCAGATCCGACTCTTGTATTCTTATGTCGAACTGAACGATGAAATCGAGATTTGATTTCTTCATTACACCTACCCTGAAACATCACTCTTTACGGAACCCTCTGCACGGCATTTATTCTACGAATGTACGTACGTTCGTACATAGTAAAAGGAAGCAGAATACCCAGGTGATTTAGTCTATGTCAAAAGATTCTGGCAAGTTCTGGCCATTCTCGGCGATCGCGTTGAACAACGAGAAGATCGTGACAATGAACTGTACTGCTGCGTTTCATTCTACACCTAACGCCCTACCAGACAGACCAATGTACCCTCCGTCGTACAGCAGTGTCCAACAGAAGATGCATCCAATCCAAAGCAAGTCATTAACCTCCCTTGGCGTTGACGCTCCTACGCAAATCATTCCCGCGTGCTGCTGTGCATGTACCCCTCTAAACCACCTCGAAGGTTCCTGCAACAATTTCATGCAGCCATGAATTGGGGTGATCGGTATTTCCCCAAAGGTGTTCGGGGAAAATGTATGAAATACCGAGTACATACAGATGATATGGCGCCAGCACAACCACAGAATCGCTCGCCGTTCTAGGTACAATAGTAGATAAGCCCCGATGTTCTTCTTGCTACACCATAAGACTTGTCGTCTCCCATTTCACATCATCATCGTTTCGTAGACTAGTCCGTACTTGCCAGAGAGTCAATAATACCCCCGCCCTGCTACAATGATACAATGACACAACAAGAAACGTATTTTGCATTCCCCAGAAGCCACGGACTCCTCAATGGCCTAGCCCACCGCACCATCTGGGAAACGCAATTGTAGATTCGCCATGCCCTACATACGCACAAGTTCCTGCTAGTAAGAGTTCCGTCGGAAGGGTACCAGCGGAACACACCGAAGAATCACTCCGAGACTAAGAAATCAATCTGTACAGCTTCTCGCCCCCTCATGCGTCCGTCGGCAGGGCTAGCGCCTGCATAGCGCCGTCCAGTCTAGCTATATGCAGCACGTTCCGCCTAATGAGAATTCACAATGAATCCTAACTCCTTTGCTTTACATGTCACGTCTTTAATGCGCGGAGGGGGCAGAAAGCGACGCAATGGAATTACATTCTAGGCGGACGAAACAAGCATAATAGCATCAAAGCAACAATTCCAGCTTAGCCGAATCATCTCGACTCACTGGTCGACCCCTCTCCCTTCCGCCTCGATGACCTGATACACCCTCAAGGCCTCGTCGAGGAGTTTCCTCAAGGCTGCTGTGCTCTGCGGCCTCGTGGACGGGTTGGCATCGAGCATCCCGCGCTCGAGCACGAACGACACCACCTCGCGGAGACCCTGTGTGCAAGGAGCTCTGGTGGTGCCAGGGAGCCATGCGATCCAATCTGCCGCCTCGAACACCTTTAGAGGGGAATTCTTGGCCTCGCCGCTTGCCGCATGCTGCGAGAAAGGGAGGGGCGAAGATGTCGGGGAGGGGGTTCTTTTACGCTTTTTTGTTGCTTTTATGCTGTCGAGAGAGGTGACAGTAGTATCGGGCGGACATCATGCTCTCCGTTGCTGTACTATGTAGGTTTGTGACCATTGCCGTTGCTGGTCCTTCCGTCTTACGGGTTGAAGCAAAGGTCAAAACGTTTTCTGAGAAGTATGATATTTTGGTTAGCGCAACGTACAAAGTGGCGCCCAGGATGGCGATTGTTGTGATTCCAAGCAAAAGTAGCGCGAAAGTTTCTCTGCCTCTCTCTGTATTCTGAGTCTCTCTCACCTCCCGGTCCTCCCTCGTGCGGGTGTCCGTCTCACTTGGCTTGACGTACAACGTCAAGGGTACTACCATGCTGTCGAGAGCCGAACGAGCGACGGCGTTTGGCTGCCATTGGCCGTTACGAACTCCGAGACTCTGTTTGATAAATTCGAATTACAGTAAATCGTTGACGAGAAACGGCGGAAGACGAGTTCAACAAGAACAGCGTAACACAATGGATGAGTCAGCTGGTGAATATTGCTGTAATGAATTCCGATCGGACGCATTTCACTACGGTGTTCTGTGTAGGTCGACACTACGGTACAAGGAAAGAACTGCGTGCCATTTAGGGGCGATCCGCAAGATCTGGAGGCCTCGCTACTGCGCAGGGTTGCAATGAGAAACCTTCTCAACCGCAATGGAGTAAACTTCTCATTGTCTTTGAAGTCCCCACCAACCTTCGTTTCGCCACGAAATCACTTGGACTACACCTACTTTGCTCGCTTACGTTCAGAGCGAACTGTCAGTTCACATTATTATGCCACCTCAAAGCGTCTCGTTTTGTCTCATGTCAACCCCAAGTTTTATCCCTCCCTGTAGTACGATCTCCACAATTTTCTTTTTTCTTACCCACTCCGTCGACCGGATGTCCTTCAGTGTGGAGTATGCCTCCTCCAGTGCAAGCGTGTGTGCTTGGCGCTCGGCTGCGCGGATTTCCGTATCGCCGTAGGGGAGGGCCACCCAAGCATTTACGCCCTGGACAAGACGCTTGGCGATGTTGAGTTGCTCTTCTCCCACCCGTTGGAGGTAAGCCCTCCGCCCTTCGCTAGCCAAGAGTAATGCCTAAAACATTGCGTACCATATTAAAATAGCACAGCGACACAGATAAGGAGAAAAGACACGGGATCAAGGATGTGCTGGCAGTTGGCCGTTGAGATTTCAAGAGCTTCCATGTGAACTGTGTGCGCAGCGAGGGGGCACATATTCGCAACAAGCAGTCTATAGGGTGCTACCACTGAATGCCAAACGTGACTTTTTCAAATACGACGCCACGCTGTGCCAATCGAAGGATAGTGCAAACAACCACACAACAATAATTTTTTGGACACGTCAACCGATTGCTTATCACGATGACGGTGCTATTCTATGCTAGCGTACACCCGATAGGTGCCAATGACCAAATTCTTTGCGACACGCTGAGACAACAACAATGTCAGTCGTAGCCCCCCCTGCGTTCCTCCAATACGCACCTCCCCATCAAAAGGGTTGCGGCTGAGCATCTGCTCCAGGAAGCACACGGAGACCGAGAACAGCTCGGAGGACAGGCGCGACCCCGTAGTCGCCACCTCCTTTGCCGAGTAGTTCGCGGTGCCGTCGCCGATGTGCGAGGGAAGAATTGCTACCTCCTTCTGGACGCAGAGGCCAAAGTCGGTGATAATTCCTTCTCCGTCCTTGGACACGAGGATGTTCTCTGGCTTGATGTCCCTGTGGAGAAACCCGACGGAGCTAAGGAATTCGACCGCAGCGAGGATGCCTCCGAGCACCCTGTAAATTCCGGCAGGAGCAACACGATTCACGTAGGGGGGGGGGGGGTGCAATGGTTCAGCCTCAGCGTCGTCGAGGCACGTGCGTCAGGGCAATACGTGGACAAAGGTTGACGAGTACGGGGGGAGACGATCCGATGTGAATGGTTTCCATGGCAGCCGGCGTGCGCCTTGCTTTTTGTGCGATCAAAGGTTGTGCCTTTTTTGGCATCGTAACTGCTTTCCGCGTTCAGTTCAGGTATCACGGGCGGGATGAGTTTTTCTATGATATGCGGTTAATTCAAGAATATGTCAGGCTTTCTGCGTTGTGTTTGAAACCATTTTGTCCCGTTGTGGCAATATCAGTAGATTTTCACGCGAGAAGAGATGAAGACATATAGTAGGCTTGACGGCCCCCGCAGCACGATCGATGTTAAGCACTTTTCCTCAATGTGCAGCTGGCGAAACAAACGCGCACAGGCAGATTCAACAAACAACAAACGAAGAACTTCCTAAACGCACTCAGATATTACGCGGAGGTATACGTTCTACAGCTTGCTCACTTGACGATCTCGCCTGGGCTCGCGTGACGCCGGCTGTCCCCGATGCACCGCAACGTCGTGGGCTCCTTTCTCATGAGGAGCATCGGCGTTGGAGTGGTTCTTGCCTCCGAAACTGTCACGATGTGACGGTGATCGGCGTAGGTCACCTCACGGAGGAAGTCAATCTCCGAGATGATACTCCTCGTTCCCTCGGCGGTGCCCTGAAAAGTGTTCCAACATTCTTGTTCAGGTGTGTTGTACCCCGCGTTGTGCACTTTGGCATTGGAAAGAAGGAGAGACGTGGCACGCACGTGAGTGTTAACCTCCTGCGTGAAATACACGATGCTTGGCGCGCGTGCTGCGGCTGCAGTATTCTGTGTGGTTTCTTTGTGGTTTAAGGCCTTGTTGAGATCGTTCCGAGAGGGCTTCTACCTCGGGGTGAAAAAACTCGATAGAGAACGCACGACCCGTAAACTCAATGAACGCACCTCGCCGAACCACGGTCATTGATGAGGCGATTAAGCCATGTTGATGTCAACGCCCAGAACAAACACGGCGCACTGCAGTCGACTACGGCACATGATAGCGCGGTATCAATGCCACTATTGTATATGATGGTCTAGTCGTATACCCTCATAGCGAACCGGATATCAGCCGACGTATTTATGTATCCGCTGATGCTACCTTTGCTGTCTTGAGGGCCATCATTTCGCCGGTGGTCTTGCCCTTGAAGAAACGAACATTCCCGAAAGCACCCGACTGTGAAAACAGAAAGACGCGTTAGGCAAACGTCATGGTAGCTGCTCACATTTTGCCGAAGGGCCCCGGGGTTGCGTTGTCATCGAGGTTACATAGATGACCCACACGGGGCAACTGCGGAAAAGTTGCGTGGGGGTTGCCCTGCGCCCAAGAAACCTTGGGGGCATCTTGCGAAGAAACTGGTTCCACCGAGGGCACACCCGTCTACCTCGCTCCGTCTGACCTAGACTATTTTACCGCATACGCTCGGCCCTCAAAGGGGTTTCATTGGTGGTGCCTAGACCTACACAACGCCGTACGTTCGAAACGCAAATATTTGCAGACACTAGATTTTGGGATTAGCAACTGACTCGAGTTTAATGTGAAGACAACAACAACAACAACAACAACAACAACCGTGCAGATACGTCTAGCCGGGTTGGTTATCATTTCAAACGCGAGGCCCCGCAGCCTACCCAATTTTCTCCGAACAATTTGGGCCATCCGATCAAGGGGAGCGAAGCTTACAGAGAGTAGTTTCAGATGGCATTATTTCTTATGAATTACACGCACCGCAGGATCCCCTTCCGACGGCTCTAGCAGATCCAGGTTGGGTCCGTCGGGAAGAAGGAGCTCTCTGTTCTGCTAGACGGGGAGGGAGGAGGACGGAAACAAGCACGTTACGGCAACATGTTTGGCAGTGAGCGCCAAATATTGCAAGCAGTCACATCATGGTGTCTACCAACTCCGCGCAGGGGCTGTTAATATTATGCTTTGTTTATCCCGCTTGCTCTGGATACTACTGATAAGGGTACGTTGTTTGTTTGCGTACTCGGCAAGATACAGATCTCCGAGATCTCTGAGAGGGTTAAGCAGATGTGATATTGATAGAAAGACTTGGCGCAGCAGGTTTTGCCTCTTGCTCATGTATGACACTCGTTAATACAAGGAACTTGAGTCAATCCTTTGTGCAGAAATGCTCTCGACAAGAGCCCGCGAGCGTGATAACGTAGTACACGCGCCGACTCCCCAAACATACGTGAACGTGCCAACTGTATCACATGAGATACCAATATTTTAGAACAGAGTCTTCTTGAATGGGATCAGATAAACTGTAAACTTCCTGTATATTAGGACGCCTATCGCATTTTGGTCTCCCTTTCCCAGGTTTGGTCACTGTGACCACGACACCATTCGCCTTGATGCTGGTGTTATGCGAGCGCCCCGTAACGCTCAGAGAAGTGCATTGCCTGGAAACCACGAACGCTCACACGCATCATCTCATGCGGAGCTGGCCGGAGAATGTCAATATTTCACCTACCAGGCAGCACCACGCCGAAGTCAATGTGACGCGTTGAATGAGACAGCGTCAACCCATGTACGGCACCAAAGCGCAGCACCCGATGAGCTGCGGTAGAACGTTGACCAAGTGTGCTCACCCTGCTGCGTCCGATAGTAGAAGAAGACGGATGCAGGAGAAGACTCCCGTTGTCGTCACCTTCTCTGATGTAGGGGGCCGAGCTCTCCTGAAGGTTTTCGAGAACGTCCTGTGGGCCGAACCACTCGACCAGAAGTACTGACGTTGGCTGAAAAACTGTAACTACCAGCCCTGGGACGCGGAGAATCATCCCGTCGGCAGCGGCCCAGGCCCTGAGCGATGCCGGGAGCGGGAGACCTATTGGGGTCAGCGTTCTCGCCATTGTCGATACGGGTGTTCGCGCTGCGCAGATCAGCAGCGAGGCCGGGCCTGACATTGTCTGGGTCATCCACCGACGAAGTATATCGATAATAGCAGCCCGAAGTTGTCATCGAGAACAACTTAGTTTGGAATCATGGCGCCATCTCGTCGTTTCCACCTTGTTTGAGGACCGGACATCAAGCGTCAGATAGTTGAGGGACTGCCGTCATAAACTTACATAATTTGCAATTTTAGGCCAAACCTAAGGGATGGGTGCCAAAAGTCCCGACAGTATTTAAAACGTTTTCTGCTCATTCGATATTTTTCTTATTGTGCAGGGGGTGATTGTACTGGAAGCAACGAAGGGACGTATGATGCGTCGGTGCATCGACCCCGGCTCACTGGGAATGAACTACCGCATAAATAGCCGCAGATGTTGAGTGCTTCCACACCCTGACTGAAAATCTCTGCATGGCTTTAGCACCAAAGCACTGCGAGCAAGAAAACAAAATACCGAAGCAGAGGCTTTTCACGCTCGAAAGAATGGCGTCGTTAATCAGTGTCTTTCCGCTAGTGTAGTTGTAGGTTGTGTCTGCCTTGTATTTGTATCTGCAGATTTTCCAGCTACCCACTTTTTCCCGATGACCGTCCAGGCGAAGGCGATGACGAACAACGTCGCAGCAGCACCGCACCCGACCATCGTTGGGGTGGGCACAGACCTTGCCAAAAAGTACCCTTTCAGGTAATTGGCCGACACCGGCTTGTCGGCAGCCTTGTCGGGAAGGTAGGATGAACAGTCGCCCTCTAGCATATAGCAGGCAAGCTGCTGGAAACGGTCATTCCTGGGGCGACTGGCGGATTCGCAAAAGTGTGACCGGTCGAGAAAAGGGGTCGTTCGGCATACTCACAGCCACCACATTATAGGAAATCAAGGAGCGCGCATACAGCTGCGCGTCACGTCGTGCCCCCCGAAAGACGGCATCGATGCACAACGCGCTGTCCTGTGCCACTTCATCGACACAGATTGATCTAAGTAGAGCGATTGAAAACTCGGTTCATGCTGTGGCTTTCGTGCGTATATACACATATGTCGTATACAGTGTCCTGTGCGAAGTAGCTCTGGTTAATATTGTGACGGCACCTACCTTACTCCCTTCTCAGGAGGAGTCCTTTTCGACATGCGGGCGCCGGCGTTCCTCAGCCAACCCAAGACATTCCCGAAGAAGCGTGGGATACGCATGTTGTACGCGAGAACTCGCCCGCGGTTGCTCGTGTGGTGCAACGAACAGGTGTATTTCTGCTGTGAGTGAGGGTTGTTCGTGGAGTCCGAAGTGAGGAAGCGTATGGCAAAGGACGGATGGGTGGATCTTTAGTCGAGACTCTGGGGTTGAAGCGGTCCGTGACTCATCGCTCAGACGCCTTGTCGGCGGGAAGGGTTGCCACATGAGTACATCAAGGTTGAAACGATACACATTCTGACACAAGTTGTAACTGCCAAGCATCCCGGAGAAAAAAAACTTCACTGTTGCTAAATGTTTCTACGAGTGGGGTTTCCGCGGGTTTTGCACAAAGAAGCGTGGGTGCCGAAAAAATGTTAATATCGTGTCTGCCCACATATTTTTTATCAGCTTTTCGTGTCGAAGGGGAAACTTGATTTGAGTATTGAGGAACGTGACTATTTGCGTTTCGACTATTTGCGTTCCCAATGCAAATTACGAAACGTTTTTGTTGCACCGCTTAATTTCGTTTTCAGCCGTGCCCCTTCTCAACCTCGACCTCGCGGCATACATACCTGCTATTTTTACCCCGCCCCCCCCGAGCTTCTAACACGAAGGCTTGACAGTTTTCGCCAAAGCATATAGGGAAAGGCGTCACAGCCTAACCCTCAACTGTGCCATGGTAGATTGATGGCGTAGTGGCAAGAGCAAGACATACTGCTGAGCGGCTGCTTTTCGTTGCGAATGACCTACAGAATAAGTCAGGGTACGCCCGCCCTTACAAAAACGCCACGTCAATGACGTGGCGGTAGAGTAATCACGCACAACGATATCTACGGCAGCCCACGACAAAGCGAAACATAGAGTCTCTGCCCATTGAACCTGGAACCGACATGGGAGAGAGGGAAGGGCTACACCCAGCAGTACTGTAGACTACAGCAGAGTGCTGCTGCTGTGAACATGTACTGCGGTATGTACAGTACTCACGGATACAGCGGCGGGGATCTGTTGATAAACGTATTGTTCGTGCTGTTCGCAGCTTGTTGCATGCGCATCCCACCCCGAAAAATGAGTGCCTCTGCGTAAGTGATTGCCATTCGCTTGCAATATCTTGTTTCTCTGCCATGTTGTACGAGCGGACACTTGAATTCCATTCTCGCGAGAATCATCACTCCGAGATACATCGCGAAACTTTGCGTCCTACAACAGCAGTACCATTAAGCCTGCGAGCAGTATATTCCCGATCCTGATCGAAGACTACAAAGAGCACATCCCTCGTCAACACAACCCCTGCACGCAGCTCCACCCCGTACTCACTGTTAGATATTTTTAGGGGGTAGTGTACGACAGCTACCTGCTCGTCAACTAGGGCCGCGAGGAGGCGCGGAGGAAAGCCTACATGTAGGTCTCAACGTCTCAACGGTCAATGTCTCTCTTCGGACGGAAAGGGAACCGAACCAAAAACAATCAGAACATCAGAACCCTTTTGCCTGCGTGTGCGCGCGGCCCTCTGCCCTGGCTGCAGCACACTTGTTGTAGAAGAAGTACTTCCCTAGAAGCCGACTAGCAGCAGACCCCCTCCCCTCGCTGTGGTACGGTCTTCGCACTACGCTGTCGCTCCGTGCTTGCTCGCTGTGCTGGGTCCTGGTTTCGTTCCGACGGCGGTGAGAGACTTGGGACGATCCAAAGCTCCGACAGAAGAAAGAAGGCGGAGAGAGGCGGCAATAAAAGGTCAGGTGTGGGGATGTAGCGCCGGGCGGGTGTGCACAAGAGAGGGATAGGGGCAGTAGAGAGACAGACCGAGCACGTCAGGGGCTCAGGAGTGGCCGCTGCGCTCGGGATAAACTCGGGCTAGGGAGAGGCCATTGCTTGGACTTTGTGTCGCTCGGAGGACACCGGTGTGCACGCATATGCGTCGCTTCTATTTTATGACAGCAGCTGAACAGATTCCTTCGCAGGGCAGCACACGTTGTTCAATTACTTAGAGGAGCACCTGTTTGGTTACGCAGCCTGTGTCGAGAGTTGAGCAACGCACACAGGGACATCCAGGAGACCCGTTGACGGCCTACCAGCCCTTCATAGGTGTTGCCTTCCCCAGGAATCCGAAGCGCCCACAACTACCTATATTGCGCCTCCGTTCCATGTTGCTGTTGCTGTCCACACTGCTGTATAGTCTAATCGATGAGCAACGGCAACGCCGTTTGCTGTACATTGTATACATTACCATTACGGGGCGTTGCCGTCCGGAGAGACATCTTTAGGAAACGTGTCGTTTTCGGCTCCGACGAAACCAACACAGTGCTTCTTCAGCGCGCGTCTCATGATGTAGTCGGTATGTAGTAGATTTGGTGTTACGCTGTCTACAGCAGTGTCAGAGAAAAAGAACAACAAAATACGGTACGGCAGGATGGCCGTTTGAAAATTCGAAAATTCCATTTGCTGAAATTGCGACCAACCATTACCGGTTCGTGCTTTTCGGGGATCCCTCTCAGGTGGCTGAAGCAAACGCAACGAATAGGAAAGCTCCCCCCCGTATGTATAGCTGTGCGTATCGCGCCGCTTGTTGGGTGGGCGATAGAGGCGGCGAGGCTGATTGGCTGTGAATTGAATTTCGCGAGGGCGACTGCTTTTCGAAGAACGGTCCTCGGAATCTTTTTTTTTTTTGCGTTGTCACCGATCTTATGGGGTTTTAGAGCGAACACTATCCACGGAACCCAGCATTGACAGCGCCTCCCTAGGTAGCTAATTTGTTTCCGTTCTGTGTGGGGATTACTAGAGACCGCTAGGCGTGCCAAGCTGAGAAGCGCAGCTCGGGAGGATCGAGAATGACCTATTGCCCTTTCCTTTCTCGTTTGGCAGCCCTTCTCCGCTACAGGAAGCCTCGCATAGCTCAGATGCGATCGCGGAATATTATAGTGCAGACGTTAGCACACAGATACGATCGCGGTACGTTTGGCACTGCCGGGGGCTTCTGTGGCACACTGCTGTGAGAATAGGAGCCCCGTTTTGCACACAGCAGGGTAGGACAAATTATTTCGGTAGAGATTCGTTAGGGGTTGTGCCGCATGAGGTCAAGTAGAGCCTTCTTCTTCTCTCGCGCCGTCGTAGTTACTCTACCGGTGTCGCTGGCCATCGATCTTGTACAGCAGTAGCGTTGAGAGTTTCAACAGCGAAGGTGAGCGCATATTTGTATTATAGTCACCCAGCCTTGTGTTGGTACGGCCGGCTGCTGAGAGGCTGCGGTAGTGTGTGTTGGACTCGCCTTGCCGTGTTTTGTGCTGCCAAGACACAGCACACCCCGGTGATACAACAACAACAACAACCTCGCTATATTCACGTTATCTCCACAACCTCGCACTATATTTGCAAGATAGTTTGTTAATCCCATGCCGCACCCCCTCTCGTTGTCGTTGTGTGATTCGACTCTTGGCGCCCGCCTCCGTTCCCTGCTTTGGCCTGCAAACCCGACCACACAAGAGTCGCGAGTGGTACCAGATGGAGACACCATCCACCTCCACCACCGCCCCTGCGGCTGCTGCCCCTGCTGGTGCGGCTGCGGCGGCGGCGGGGGCCCCTGGAGTACGTCGAGCGACAACAACCGGCACAATACCGGCCACGCCCTCCCACCAGGTCTCCTTCGAAGATGACAACGCCACTGCCAGGCCGGGAGCTCGCGACATTAGAAAAGGAAGATCCGAGCCCTACGGACGCGAGGTGACCAAGCGGAAAGGCTTTGTTACGCGTCTGCAGTACCGTACATCCGGGACGAAATTATGATGCACGCCCGGTCCCAGCCCCGCCTCGCTTAGCTTGGCGGGGTGGCGATGCTAGGTCGTTCCGGATGGCCACACCGCTGTTACCTATCCCCACGCTTGATCACGCGAGGCTCGGGGAATTCAATATTTGCCTCTTGCCGTGGTCTGAGAAGCGAGCGCTGTGAAGAGCAGGCGGGGCAGGGGGGTCTATCGTGCATAGTTTTTGCTTCAGTACACCTGTGGGTGTTTGAGCACAGGGCGGTTTTGACAGCTGTGGCCGCACGCTCAGCGTGATTAGCACCCGTTCCTCTCTGCGGGTCTTTCTTTCCTGACACCAGCTGAGCCACCGCCCAGCCCTTGCCATGTGCTGCGAACTTCTATTCTTGTGTTGATGCTCACCCGCGCGCTTTTGTCTGTTTTCGTCTGGATTGGCTCTCTCTCTCCCTTTCAGATCGCCGTTCTGCGGGAGCAAACGAAAAAGAAACTCGGCGAGGAGAAGGTGCGTGGATTGTTCTCAACGTTCATGTTAATTCTGTCCTGATCGATATTTTGCTCTGATGTTATCGTTGCTATCGTCGTCATTGTCGGTCATGCTGCTGCTGCTGCTGTTGCTGTGGTCGTCGTTGTTGGTGTTGTCCCCGCAGTCTTTGGAAGCGCAGCTCCACCTCTTGCCTGGCTGTCCCCATTCCAATGGCAACGCACAGTGCCTCTTGCAGGCGTTGCCAATAGTGGTACTACAGGCATATTTCTCCGATGGACCTGGACGACTTGATATTCGAGCATTACCTGCGCAAACCTTCGAAGAAGTCTGTGCCAGCATCAGGAACTATACCAATTGTTTGTCAATTCTCTGAGAATGTCTACATGAAGTGCTTCCCGTTGTTTATCCGTTTTCTGTTGTCCTTCTTTTATTTTCTCTTTGCAGCCGGTGTTCATGAACGACGTTCGCCTGGGCCCTAAGGACGAATCGTTCTAGCACATCCCGACTATCTACAGTACATGAAGATCCTTCCCGTTGTTCATCCGTTTTCTGTTTTGCCCTGTTCTTTTTCTTTTTTTTTTTCCCTTTTGCCAGCCCGTGTTCATGAACGACATTCGCCTGGGCCCCAAAGACGAATCGTTCGAGCACATCCAAGTTCACGAAGCTCGCTCGAGAGTGCGTGTGGGACGCCTTAAGCACGTGAGTGACCAATTATTATTTTTTGTTTTCGTGGTTGTGGGTTGTCGTGTCGATTCGTGCAGCGAACCGAAGCGAGCATGTGAGCGTCGTATCTTTTGGTACCCTCAGGTGAAAACTCGTCTTGGGTTTTTCTGTTGAGAATGCGTTTTTCGCGTCGTTGCTCTCGAGATGAGCCTGTGGGTCGCCTGTCTCTTTTCGGCCAAATGTGTGTATGCAAAGGTCTCATTTTATCTGGAATGACGTCATTCCTTACACTTTTGGGTAGTTTTTTGGACTCATCAATAGCGAGTAGAGGCAAGTGGAGGGTTCTAGGCTATCTGTTCTTGATTTCTATTGACTTGCGGACCATTCGGGTCCATTTTTGTTTTGTATACCTTTTTTTGGTAATTTAGCCTGTGACCACATGAATTAGCGGCGTTAAGTGTTCGACTAGTACGGAAAGATGAAGATACTGGGTGGAGAGATCGGAACGGTTTTTATTGTGAAGACAACAACAACAACAACGACAACAGCATCAACTGGCCTCGCACTGGGGCAACGCCTACGAGTTTTATTTTTTCACGCTACACGTCTGCGGTGCGCTTGCCTTGTCCCATACATATCGGTGTTTTATTTTTCCTTTTGTTTTGTACTTTTTTTTTTTTTAAGGGCCGGAACGTTAAGGCCGACGAGAAAGGGGACGACGACAAGCTCAACCTCACCTTCAGGATGATGCTCGGAGTGCGGGTGGCGGTGGGGCGACAAGCCAGCCCTTTCCCGTCGGAGGAGGGGCTTACCGCGGACGACTACACGCAGGTGAGGTTTGTCGTCTCTGTGATTCTTGGAGGGGGGGGGGGGATCCGCGGACACAGTTGATAAGTGTAGGGTGGGCGGGGTATGCACAGGATCGTTTTCCCGGGGAGCAGAGGGGAGGGGGTTGAGTGAGCACTTTTTTTTCGTGAAGCTAGGGAAGCAGGATACCCGGAAAGGAGTTGACTGTTGTCAAGCACGGGCAAGTTGGGCTGTACACGGCAGAGTGAATGGGTATACAACACCCGCACGCCCTTTCATGACCCCCCCCCCCCCCCCACAACCTTATCTAGCTTCGACTGGAAAAGGGCTTGCGTGGTGCCAAATGGCACATGTCCCAGTCCAATAAATGCTCTGTAGCGGGACGGCAAGTGGAAACAAATCGAAGACAAGCTCAACACAAGTACACTTCTGGGCTAACGAAGTCGAACGCTGAGCATCCACACGTTCTTCACCCAAAACTTCACCTGCACAGCACACCTTCTCGTCCCTACGTTCACTGATCGAGGCGGTGGCCTACGGCATTCGCGAGATCGACAGTCGGTGCAAAAACAGAGGCGGCGCAGTTTAACCCCCTTACACTGATAGTACGAGGAGCATGTGCGGGTGCCCGCATCTTGGAAGACATCCACCCCTACCCGCGTTGTCGCTGGGTAGGCTGCTACAGTACAGCAGTCGCTGGGCAGGCTGCTACAGTACAACAACGGCGACAAGCCCTTTTTTTTTTCGACAGCAACAACAGGGGCTACAACAATGACACCAGCCGACAAACCACGGCGTCATTGCAATACCACACGCACGACTTCATCTTGAGTCGGAAGAGTAATGCTGCTGCTGTGTCGTTGCTGTATCTATTTTCCCAGCAAGACAAGTACGTCTTTCCTCCGGCGGGGGCGGGGGGGCGCCTGCCCACACCTTCCCACAAGCTCAACAGGACCTTCAAGTTCCGAGACTACGCGCCGAAGGTCTTCAAGAACCTCCGGGGTCTCTTCGGCATCGATGAGGTGGGCCTGCCGCTGCCGCTAGTAATGTCACTGCCGATGCTGATGCTGCGGTTGTCGTTGCTGCTACCTTTGAAGCTGCTCTTTCACAGTGATGCGCGATGTTTTCGCCATGATGCATGTTATTTGGCGCCCTGGCGAACTTGTCCTCCCCGATCCCCCGGCTTTCCCTTCGAATGGCGTTTTTTTCCAGGCATCGTACATGAACTCCGTCGCCGGTGACTACGACTACTTGGAACTCATCACCAACTCCAAGTCCGGCAGCTTCTTCTTCTACTCCCACGATCAGAAGTACATCATCAAGAACATGAAGGTTAGCCAATCGACTGCACGGGCGATCCGTTGTACGTACTTGTAGTCGCCAGAGAAGTCAAACCACACGACGCTAGTAGTATGGCATCAGGAGCATGTTAACTATCCTGTGCCCTGACGCTATCCAGAGGAAACTATAATAATTCGCCTGGGCTGGGAGCTCATAAATCGGCGCGCCTTCTCCCAAAATCTGCTATTATACTACTGCTATTGCTGTGCTGCTACTGCTCCTGGTGCTGGTGCTGCTACTGTTGCTGCTGCCTGCCTGCTATTGTGTTGCTGCTGCTGGTGCAGCGAGCGGAGGCGAAGTTCTTCCGGAGCATCCTTCCGCAGTACTACGAGCACCACCGTACCCACCCGGACTCGGTGCTGATCCGGTTCTGCGGCATGTACCTGGTGAAGAAGGGTCACAAGAAGATCCCCTTCATCGTCATGAAGTGGTGCGCCATTTGTTCTTCGTTCGTTACACCTCTCCAAGAGGAGACCCAAGAACAAAAGCGTCCATGATCGACATGAAATCGAGCGCTTTGTTTTCCTTTTTTCATGTTGGAACCGATTCTTGGGCGCAAGAATGTAAAGCCTTTTTCGCCATGAAATGGTGCTATTTATTGCTTGTCGCCAGGAGGGGGCACAGGATGGTACAGCAGAAGCGCTCCCTGTAGGCTAGAAGGCGGCATAGAAACGCCAACGGATTTGGCCAGCTTCCTGCCGGGCACCCACCTCTATTCAGAGTGTGAGGCGCGCTTGAACAATCCGCCCCGTGTCACGCGACTTCATATGACCTTGTCCAGGGACCACTGCTGCACCCTTGAACTGGTACATTTTGTTAACTTTTTGACCCTCGTGGAAAAGGGATGTGATATGATTACCCTTTCGTCCTAGTCCGCACCACCCATCACGGCGCAGCTCCTCTCCTCGCCCGCGAGATATGCCCCCCTCCCGCCCCCTCCCGCGCCGCACCGCATGCCTTTTTTCGTCTTTCGTTCGTCTCTTTTTGCCAGCTTTCAGGGATAAAAACACATCATTGATGCAAGTGCATGATCACGCCCGCCCCCCTCCACCGCCCGACGTTTTTTCCGCGCCATTTCCTGGCTTTCTTGACGGGAACTGCCCAGATGAAAGTGATAGATCCGCACGACGTTCCCCCTATTGCAACGCACACCGCTACCTCCCCGCCCGTTTCTCCGGTTTCGTTCGCAGCATTGACGGCACTGCCCAGATGAAGATCCACAACAAGTACGACCTCAAGGGCTCCAAAGTCCACCGGACAGCAAAGGAGGGAGAGAAGGTCTTGAAGGACAACAACTTGAGAGAAGCAAAGACCAAGTTCCGCCTTGGCTCGCAAAGGGACGCCTTCCTCAAGGTGATCACCCTCCGGCTGGGACAATTTGGGTGATCGGCGTGTCTGTTGATACCGCGACACTGTGGTCGAAGGTATTGACCTTCAAACCAACGCCCTGCTCTGTTCTGCACGATGCCTATTATGTAGTCTTATATCCCCGTTTGTCGCTCTCTCTCGTTGCTGGTCTCCTCTGCCCCCCCGCCCCTCCCCTCTGACTACACCATTTCCGCCCACACCGCGGAACCTGGCGCATCTGCAGGTGGTGCGGTCGGATGCGGAGTTTTTGCGCGACGTTAACGTGATGGACTACTCCATGTTCGTCTCCGTCCACGACGCCTCCCGCCCACCGGAGCGAACCCTTCAACGTGGCTACACGGAGTTGTGAGATACTTTGTAGCATACCTTTTTGATGCATGGCGAAGGTGGAAACAATTCGTTAGATCGTCAGTCAGCAATCACAACATACGTTTTTCGCAACCGAAATCAACGCATTGTTACACCGGTTGACTGGTGCAACGGTTTGATTTCGGTAACTAAATATCACAGCTACCTACGATCTCTCTCGTTGTTTTGCTGTTGTTTTTATATATGGTTTCAGTCTCTCGTACGATCTGAAGGATTTCTTTTCTGTTCTTTTTGCGTTTCATCTTGTGAATTCTAGTTTCTCTTCCGATCTGAGGACTACTGTAGTGTTGCTGCCTTCACATTAAAACCGTCTCTGTCCAGCTGTCCAGCTGTCCAGTGCCTTCTAATGTCCGTACGGGTTGTCTCCAACTGACACGGATGCCCCCCGCGTTTACAGGCGAACAACCCCGAAAAGGGATGCACATCGAAAAATGCAAGAAATGAAATCAAGGAATCCGACATGTCAACGCCGGCACGATAGTAGAGCGCGAAATAACCCGAAAGGGAACGGGATGGCTCCATTTCGACAGCAGCACTCAAACATCACTGGTGTTTAAGGGGAGATGAGATATACGAAATATTTTAGCTAGAGGCCATCACTCCCGCTCGGCACACAGCGCTATGCAAGAACAGCAGAATCAACGATCACCCGTCAAGATGGCAACAAAAACGCATGGTTCTATCCTTACACCCTCGGTCACCACCGCGAGAAGTGTCGTCTCTTTATGCGCCACCTCCACACTGATGGGCTCACAGGTCTTCCTATCCCTACCCCGTACTGTTATGCCGGGATATTTGTCGAGATAGGCCATCTTGGGTTCTCGCCCGCCTGGCTCAGCCCCCGCCGTATGCAGACACTCGTGCTTGTCGGACGTACACACGCGGGCACAAGACTCGAAATAATTTGCACCGTAACATCTGGAAAGGGGCAATGGAAAGACAGGGGTTAAGCGGGGAACAATTGAAGGAGGGCGTAATGACTGGTATTCCTACCACCCGGCGCATGTCTCCCTACACGTTCTGCCATCTCCGTCTCTCAGCTGCGGTCATGTCGCCTAATTCGGTCTTTCAACGCTTCTTCCCCCCCCCCCCCCCCGTTTAGTTGCCGTTTCAGTCTTCCGCTTGCTGTCGCGTTTTTCCGCACGCAGCCTACAGACCGTCCTCCTCCCTCTTGCATATCAGACACCATGAACCTCTCCACCCCACGTAGCACCCCCAAGTACCAATGACCGCCTCCTCACCTCCGCCGCGAGACTCCACATGGCACGTAGGACCCCGGAAGCTCCTCCTGTCGCCGTCGATGGATTCGGCTGTAGCGCCCAACGTCCTACCGACACCCCAGCCAGTTCCGTCTGGGGCACCCCGTTCCTGGACCCTCCCCGAATTTCCCATACACCACGCCATTCGGGTTAGCCACATTATGCACACAGGGTGTGTAGATTGGCGTCAGAGTAGATGGGACGCGGAACCACTTTAGACACACCCGAACAAGACTGGGCCTCAGTTTGCCGTCCAGTCTACTCCTGTAGTAATTTCGACCCCCCACGTTCATCTCTGTCCACGACAGCACTCGGCGGCCGGAGCGAACCGTTCGTCGCGGCTACACGGAGTTGTGAGATTCGTATACGTATCTGCACCCATGCATAGGTTTCGGCGTTTTTTTTCGTTTTTTTTTAACGGTGTTTCGTAAACAAAGGCAAGAACAACAGTAGACTACAATCTCAATTCTCAATGTACTCCCGTAACAATTGGACCTATAGAAGCCGAAGTCAAACCAGTAGACTAAAAGTCAGCGCTGACTAGTCTAATGGTTTGGTTTTGGCGGCTTTAGAGCCCCTAGCCTTCCTCCCTCCTACTTCCTTCGGTGGTTTGGTTTGTTTCGCCCGTACCCATTTCTTTTTTGATTTGTTTTTTTCTGTCCAACCCCGTCTTACCGCCGTTTTCTCAGCTTCACGTTTGCCGACGAAGCGTCCGACGGTCCCAAGTCGGCGGTGAAACCGATACCGTCCCGGAGGGGCGAGGCGTTCAGGGCGGCTGCTGCGGACACGGACGGGTGAGCGTGCAATCGCCGTTGTTGTTGTTGTTGCTGTTGCCAGTCATAGTTGCTGTTGTTGCTCCTGTTTGTGTTCGTCATGGTTATTGTCACTGACTACTGCTGGCATTGTACTCGCCTGCTTCTGCCTCTGCCTCTGCTGCGGCTGCGGCTGCGGCTGCGGTGTTTGTTCAACTTGCTGTCGCCTTCACCTAAATTGCGACCTCGACCGAGCCACCGCCCCTGTGTGCGATTTCCGTGTACAGGAACGAGCGCCAACGGTACGCCTCATGTTCGTTTCGGCACTAGTCACCGTCCAGAACCCAACCTATTCTACTCCTCCCTATCCTTCATCCGAGAACCTAATGTATCTACTCTCGGTACGATGTCTTCGTTTCGTTTTTGTTCCCGCGAGCCAGGGACGGCGCGTCGACGGTAGGAACCGGGACGGCCAAGCCATCCGCGGGCTATACGGGCGCGATGCGGTTCAGGCCGGACGGTGGGATCGATTCGGAAGGCGATCGCGGCCCCAAAGAGATCTACTGGCTCGGCGTCATCGACGTTTTGCAGGTACAGCATCACACCTTTTTATGGCTGGAGAATGTTGCAAAAACACTTGCAAACTCTTTCTGCAACTTAGCTCGGGAACGTATGTCTGTAGCACTTTTGGTGCACGCTCATTATGGGACGAAGACAGTTTTGTGCACGGGACTACTTGTAGCGGAATGGGGAAGTGTGTTTTTTTGTTTTTTTCTTGCAACGGCGAGAAGAAGGCACATGCCTTCCATATCGCACCGCGAAAAAACCGGTCAGAGCGTGCGGGAGAGGGTAGTTGCAACCTTTTGTCCCCACGCTCACCATACCCCAAGGCACCTAACCTGGTACCAGAAAGATGCTGGGTAGAGCTAGCTCCCTCGGGGTGGCATTGTTGTTGCTGTTGCCTCCTCCTTCGAAAAGTTATCGCTGGAAAACCAAGGCATGAGCACACAATTCCTGCGAACTTGAACCAACCGCTCTCTGACGGGGGTATTTTAGGGCCAACCAAAACATTTTCTCGGCGCGCACGATACCCCGCGGCACCAAATCCTGGACATGAAAGATAGAGCAGAGAGCTACCTCCCGCCGAGTGGCCTTGCTATTGCTGTTGCTTCCTCCTTCGGAACGTTATCGGTTGATAACCAAACCCGTGGCAGAAAAAAACACCGAACTTGAACTAGTCGCTCGCGGCCGTTGACGGTCGTGCACAGCACAAACTTTTTTTCCCGGCGCATTCGGCACCTCACGGCCCGAAAACTTGGCATTGCCCAACAACCCATGGCATCACCTCGTCCCAGATACCATTCATGAGGCAGTTCATTAAGTATCTGTCGAGATATCGGTGATCGCAGCCTTCCCACAATCGAAGCTGGAGAGGGTCTACGTGTGTGGTACGGGTAGCATCTTGGCGTGGATTGGCGGAAGTTGCGCCGCGCAACTTTTCTTCGACACCTTCGTCGCGAAAAAAGTTGCACAACTTTTCCTCCAGATTGCAGTTTTTTGTCCCGAGAAATAGTGTCAATTTTTTTGCGCAACGTTTCGCTCCTATACTGAGCGTACAGTAGAAAAGTTGCAAGAAACGTTTGCATAAATTAACTTGTTCTTGCAACATTCTGCTGCTATAAAAACGGTGTTAGAGACGGTTCTCACATTTCGAGAGTGCCGCGTGTGTTTGGCAGTCTTTCTGACCAGCACTAACGTGGGTACCATCCGTATGGCCGGCATTTAATCACGTATTTATTTGTTCGGCGGCTGAATAATTACCAGAATGGTATGGTTTTGGGGCACAGCACGGTTGTGGCACCCTGGTGACGCCATCCCAGTACCTCCCATGTTGATGATATCCCGCGTAGGACACAACGTTACATGCCCATGTAAGACAACGACCCCCCCCCAATACCACGCCCGGTGACACTATTTTCTACGGTTCACGTGAATCCAAATGTATCACTACTCTCAATGGAAGCAATAGGATGACCGAAGATACGACATCCCCGCACAATTTACAACCAAGGCAGTTCTTTTTAGAAACCAAAATGTTTTCACCGGGAGATGCCCTTGTCGCATTCAGATATGCACCGGCTCTACAGCGGGTATCATCAGTATTCCATGCGTCGTGATCCCGAATAGCGCGGGATTGCATCGGCACCGTACCAGGACGGTGGCACTAATCAACTTGCACGCTCCCCAGCCCGCCCCGCGGTTTTTGACCCTGTTCCTGAGTTGGCTCGAACAGAAACGGTTGAGCACGACGTTATGTGAGGCACCGGGCGGGGAATCCCTTCGCCTTTGATTATTTTGAAGGGTTGTTTTGTGTTGGCACGTCTTGGACTTTTCTAGATCAAAACACCCTCCCTCAACCGGATACAGACTCGGGGCGGAAACATAATCCAAACCGACACAGGTACATGGAGCTCAAACAAAAAACTCGTCTGTTTTCTCTTGGCCAGGAGAGCCAACCACGTGTCACGGGTAATTGTTCCCAACCTTGTTCTTATGAACCCTATCCTTGCGACACACCCTTTGCTTGAGTTTGTGCAGCGCGTGACCTGTGTTTGGGTGGCCTGTTGTTTTATTTGGTTTCTGTGGGGAAAACCCATGTTCTTGCTTTTACATTACTTTCTTGTTTCTATGTTTCGTTCGGTCAACTCTGGGCGCCAGTACGACTGAATACAGATTATCAGTTTCTTTTTGAGTTCGTTGGGGTTCGCTGGACCCGTCGAGTCTAAGCACTTGGGCCGTGTGAGCTGTCCAGCTTCAAGAAACGTCGCGAATGGCGGCGTGCAGCTAGCTCTGGGCTGGTCATGCTACCTTTATTTTCATCCTGCTCCACCCCTTGACGATACTGTGCTTCATTGAGCCCACGCCGGAGGGATCCTTCATATACCTTTCAGCGTATGCATACCATTGGCCAACCAGCCGAGGCAAAGCAAGAGGGTAAACCTCTTTTTTTCCTTCCCTTCCTCTTGCGCCAGTCTACACATTCAGCATAGCATGTGCTTTATACACCAGCCAGGGTTACACTGGAAGAAGGTACGCAGGCGTTGTTTTTCTTGAGAGGGGGGCTTGGCCTCGACCTTTTCTGCGTTTTGTCGGGATCTAAGGTAGGGCGTCGAGATCGCACCCAAGCGGAGTTATACATGAGGGAGGTAGGCACGGCGTTTATTTTCGCCGGGGGGCGCCGAGGCCGCAACCACACCGGGGGCGGCTTCACTCTGGCACACCAGCGTACGTCAATTGCCCCAAGTCTGAAAGGCGCCGCGCGACTTGTTTGGTCCAACCGTGGGCTTCAGCACGAGAGAAAGAGAGGCCAGAAGCGATTCGACATTTTAGGGTTGAACGGAATTGCATCACAGAGGTTTATTAATGAATGGAGAACAAGTGCTACACAAACAAGCGCAAATACGCTGCTCTCTGGTTCAGTTTCTTGGAAGACGTCATGGCGCTTCGCTTTTGACAAGTTTTTCAATGATAATAGGCGGATCATTCTTGTAGCATTTTCAGGCTTGGTGTACTGAGGTTCCGCATGGATCTCCTGTGATACGAGCCATGAGTAGTGAATGGTCCCGGCCTCCCCACACACACACCAACGAGGGGACGGACCTGACACAACATGACTCGAAGCTATGGTGGTGGGGATAAGACAAGCAAGAGATTAGTGTGACAAATCAACAGCACGGAGAGGTACCCAGCACCCTACTTCCGCTGAAGGGCGACGGAGTAGGCACGGTGCTCGGTCTTGAAAAGAGATGCGTGGTCATCGGTCAAATGCCAACCGGAGCGAGCAACTAGTAAACACGCCAACACGAACCCTTCCCACGTCAGGTATACACCAACATGAAGCACGCGGAGACGTGGTACAAGGCGATCGGCAGAGTTAAGAACGAGCTAAGCTGCGTGGACCCGGCGCTCTACTGCGAGCGCTTCATTAGCTTCATGGAAGAGACAACCAGTTAGAGAGGATGCCTTGGCAGACCTCTAGGCGCACTACCGTCCTGCTTCACCGCCATCTTCCCGACGGTGGGGCGGATCTCCGAAGGCCCCACGTTATTAGCATCTAGTACGAGGTCCAGGCCGAAATACAGTTGTGCGGACGGCTCTCGACATCGTTATTTTGTGTTTGTTTTCAGTCGTCATCGAGTCGGGAATGACATCGATGACGAGACACGAATCCCGTTGTATTTTATCCCCGCGAGCGAAAGGTGTTACGGCAGACGCCAATGTTTGTTCCCGAGCTCTGCTGTTATTCAGCGATGCTTTCGCAGCGGCGGCAAGTGAACTGGTAGGTCATATTTTGGCCACATATTTGATGTGTAGTCGATTGGGACCCAGGTTATTTGTTTGGCCGTACAGCAGTATCTGCTTACTAATTTTGGATGTTTTATTTTCCTTTGTTAGATTTGTTCTTGTCTTCTCTGTTCATGAAGAATGCCTCGTAACTCTCTAGGGGGTAACCAACAGGGGGGAAAAGTGTTCGCCATAGGCGCGCTTTCCATTTGTCGATGAAACTTTCTTGATGGCGGGGTATTTGTTGTTGGATGCATCCGGGTCTGGTTGGTGATTGCTGTTGAATTTGGCTGTCCTCATGAGTAATTCCCGTCTCGTTGCCGGTGCGTACTTATAGCGTTTCTGCCAGGGTCCTGCCTCCTTGATTGGATCGCGTCATGTTTTTTTACACTGCTGAAAGGCGGCCAATATGGCAAGTGTACTGGCGACGAAGTGTCCAACGGCCGTCAACATTGGTCAATCCAACCCTGGTTCTTTTGTGCGACGGCCACATTTCTACGGTCGTAGGCAAGTCCGTAGGAAGGGCGAAACCGCAGCAGCCCCTGATGTATCGTACAGCAGTCGGTCGATATGTTCAGGTTTGCAGTACGTGCATTGGCGATGGCCGATTACGTCTTGCACGATTTTCGGGAACAGCCCGTTTTTTATTTTCGAGCGTGCGATGGAACATCGGAAGGCGCCGGCTTGGGAGGCCCCGGTATATCGTTCTTCGCTCTGCGGCGAACATCGCGATAAGCGGAGAAATGACTCTGCTTGCAGTTTTGTCGGGATGTCGTGGATCATTCCTGTTGTGACGGCAGCGAATGTTGACCGTTTCCCGCACGCGTCCAACTACGCGGTGCGCCCTTTCACTGTGTGCCCTGCTCATGGTGGAGATAGGTTTTTCTAACGATTGGCCCCGTATGCGAGAGAGATTTTTTTTGGAAGGGTCAACCGTTGCCCCTCCTTGTCTCGTTTTAGTACGTGGTTGACAAAGGTTCCGGGAGTTGAATACGTTATTTTATTGGGGTGTAGCTTGCAGTTGCTCCCTGTTCTCCGCCGTGCCACACCCCACACGAGAGGAACACTGCACGGAACCAGGGGTTTATTTCACACCACGTAAAACGCTGTGCGTGTGCTTGCGGTGGCATCGGGAGCGCTACTGTGGTGATATCATCAACACACACGACCACCGCTCCGAAGGGACTTCATTATTTGTGCCCGCCCACTGGGCGGCCTCTCTGTCGTTGGAACGCTGTTAGAGCATGGACTTCCAATCAGGTCCAGGCTTTTGCTTAGTAGTGTCCCTGTTTTTCACTGCCATGGTGGGCGTGTCTGCCCTGAAAACATCTTTGCATGGTCAGCATGAACAGGCGATGGGAGACATTCCCATGGTCTGCGATAACCCGACACACTCCGGTCCAGATTGGAACGGGTATCAACATGCGTCGCCCAACCCGTCCCTCGCCCTCGCCGTCTCCCAGTGGTTTCGAGCATGCGTGCCAATCAGGACCAGGCCTCTACACAGTAACGTCCCTGTCTGTCCATCGCCTTGAGTAGAGAGTCTGCGCCGGCCTCTCCTCCCACCTGCATAGGGTGCCGAACGCGCACAGGGTCGACGAAACGGAAGAAACGAAAAAAAAAAACAGTGTTCGTGGATGTCCCTCGTTGTGGTAACTGAACTGTGAAGACACGAGAGTCTTCAGCCCAAAACCGGCAAACATGCTCCGAGTGCTGTGAAGATTGTGAACTGGCGTGGATGTTACAGCCAAAAATGCGAACACCACACAGCGTTATTCTCTGGTGGAATGTGTACTAAAACAACGACCGGGTCAACATGAGTAGCAACAATAGCAACATCTTTTTACCCGAAGCATCATGCAAGTCACAAGAGCAACAGCGAAGAAGACGACATAGCAAGAAGTGCAAGACTCCGGGTGTGGAAGACGTCTTGTCGTACGCTCGAAACGCGAGGAACACCCACCCATACGTGTACATCCATCCAAGACAACACAAATCCACAATTGAAGGCAATTGTCACAAAAGCTATCAAGTAACCCCTTCTACTAACGGCACCAACTCGCCTTCTCGTGTTCTGCAAGGACGTCTCGAAATGCCTCTCGGACGTCTCGAGGCATTTGCTTCGCCGAGCCAGAGACCAGGATATTCGCGCCATGATCCACCACCAAACCAGCTATCAAGGACGCCTGCAGTGTGTGTGTGCGTGTGTGTGTGAACGAGTGGGTGGGGGAGCGCGGCGGTTCGGTCCACAGGTGACATCAGGTACCACATTGTTGATATGGCGGTGGACACTCCGATGTGCCGCTCCAGCCACATCATTATCCGGCACGAAAGCGGGCATAGGCCTCTGACGCGGGTACCGTCACAGCGGTGGGCACTGGTGCCCGTACCACTCAAGTGTCAACACAAGACACGGCACCACCCCCGAAACCGTCGCTCGCGACGGTGACGGCAGCAAGAACATGTGGACGCGCGCAACCAGCAGCAACAACGGCCACGACAACGAGGAGAGCAGCAGCAAGAACACTGACAAACGAAATGACGACGACGACGACGAGAGCGACGGCAGCCACGACGACAAGCGCCATAGCAGCAGCGACAACAACGGGTACGAGAGAGCAGCAAGAACGACGGCCGCCGCCAACAGTACGCAGAAGCAATAGCACCGACTCCAAACCCGCAACCACAGCAACACCACGCTATCGCATGAGGCGCCCAACACACCTGCTCGCGTATCCGATGCTGCACGTACACCCGGCTCCCCGTACCGTCCGGGTTAGACCGGGAGAACGCGGTAAAAAGGGAGAGATTGCCGGAGGCAGAAAGCACCTCCCAGTCCTGTTCGTAGAAAAAGTCTTTTTCTCGAAATCTGGCGAGAAGCGAGGAAAAGGGTTGACGATTGATTCGTGTACATGCGTATAGTACAAGGCACGTGCTTGCCGACATTAGATGGTTCATAGACTCGGTCGTCGCGGCTATTGTGTTGGTGCTGCAGCCTCACACCGGAGGACTGGACACGATAGCGGGCCGGGCGGGAGTCCAACAGAAGCGTGTGTTTGGCATTGGCAGCGTCGGACTGGGAAGAGTGCGTACCGTCGGTTGCATACGCGGATGCATATCGTACGATATCCGTTGCACCGATATTGACAGCTCGACCAACCTGCAATAACATCAACACGGATGGGCCAAATAGCGGTGTTGGAACTGTCTCGTCGAGAGCTTTCCGATCCACCTTCTTCGACGAGGAGGAATCGAGCCTTGGAAATGGGTACAGGGGAGCGGTGTCTTACGCAACATTCGGTAAGCTCCCCGAATACTGCCTTTGTTAAATGCACGGCAGATACTAGACTCTCCTCAGCACCACGGCAAAGGCGTCGGAGTAAAAGCTGAGAACGCAACCTACCATAGAACGCCAGGTACCGCTACCCAAGCGAAAAAAACAAATCCGCCAGCACCACATGCACAACATGCTGAACGACCATGAACGCTAATTCTTGCCGGTACGTCCGCCAACGTCGTTGGACTGAAGTCGTCCATCGGCTAACACGTCTGTCAAGATCATCGCAGAACCAGTAGGGTTAGTCATTGACTCTCTCTCTCTCTCTCTCTCTGACACACACCACCCACCTGCACCCGAAAAACAGCGTATCCGGCGGAGCCCCAGTCGCGCCTGTTCCAGGCCGCCCAGGCGACGGCCACAAGCTTCCATCACCACTACTACCAACCCCCGCCCCCCCCAACCCCTGCTGCCTCTGCCGCCACCGTTCTAAGACGACGCTGCGCATGGGCGCGACGCCAGTGCCGGGGCCGACCATGATAAGCGGGTGGCTGGGCGACTGCGGGAGCTTGAAGGTCCCCGGCCGAATGGAGATGGGCACCTGGACCGTCATGCCAACGCGCCGACAACCACGAAGACAACACATGTTTGTGCAGAAGCAGCAGGTGAGAGGCATGCATCTCGTGCAAACATACTTGGAACCTGACAAGGAGGGAAGCGGGGGGGCGTGAAACTGCGGTAGACATACTATCGGGGCATTGCGAGTGGATCTGAAAGTCTCATTTTGGAGTAATTGTTGTGGAAACGATTCGTATAATTCGGAAAATCTTATTGTCAGGGCGTGCCGGGGACAATATTTATACGAGGATGAGAAACAAATCCTTGGAAGCGGGACTCAAACCATCTTTGCTCCGGTAAACTATACTCGGGCACCAAACCTTCAGCAGGCACCCGTCTGCCTGACCCCACCCCGAACCCAAAGCCATAATGCGTCGGGGAAGCACCTAGAGTGGAAGAGAAAATATTCATTGGAAGAGGGACTCGGTGACGCTTACGCTTCACAAAAATATCGCTTTGACACTAACACCTCAGCGGGTGTAGATCTGCATGCGCACGTAGAAGAAAAAAATGTGCCTGCACTCATTCATGTTGTACTCTGTGGGGACAGACACGCGAATGAACATGCGGGGAGTTGGCGCCCTTCTGCAGTGTTGCCGTAATCACCAGCGATCGACCTTAAGCTCGGACCCTATCCCCCGGGTGAGGGTTGGTATGCATTGGCAAGGTCCTAGTCGTCGTTTAGGCTCAAAAATAATACTGGTAGCTTGCAGCAAATGTCTGCACTTTTTATGTATAGGAAGAAACACACTAGACCCGAGAAGGCGACGCTAAGACCTGACTCACCTCCGCTGCTCCTGGCGTGAGGGAGGCTAGCCAGCTTGAACAAACGCCAGTTCGCAGTCGTTTGTACGGGGTGCTGAAAAGGAAGGAGTGGGCGGTTGTTGAGACAAATTTCCGAGGGGTTTGGCTGAAGAAGGGTCGGGTACACGATTTGCGGAGCTCACCAGGGGACGGTGAGACTAGCTTCTTCGGATGGAATTTCTGTCACCACTGCCGAGCATCTAACCCTAGCAATCATATACCGCAAAACATTACTTTGAAGGATGTGCACCCCAAGAGGGCCGCCCGGCGGTACCGCAGGTGTCCCCGTGTATCACCTCAATGTGATATTTGCCCAAATTCCCTTTTCTGGCCCCGTGGACCACCCTAATATATTGTGTCCTTAAATTCCCTTTTCGTATCCACTCGATAACCTAGTAGTGGGTTCAACCCTGATCACGTGGTAGTGGATGAACCGACGTGCTCCAACGGCACCAGGTCGGAACTGTTCGGAGCGTTCCCACTATTCGAGAGACCAATCCTCGCGCAGAGGCTTTCCGCTTGGCGCCAAATAGCGACAGCATTCAGCTGATTAAGGCCCCCGAAAAACGGTAAAAAAAAAACGTCAGTCGATGTATTCGCAAGAAGTGTTGCGCATGTCAAGGTGTGCGATGCGACGGCAGAGAAATCAAACCAAAAGCCGGCAATCTTCCTACCAGCAGTGCTCACCGGAAAGACACGACGGCCATGCAAAGGTGCACCTGGGAGGGCGTTTCCAGCGCCGACGACGCGATGGAAAATCCTCGGGGGCGTAGCCTCGGCACTAGCTCTAGCAGCCTCTCCGGAGGAACCTGCGGCATGGGTAGGTGAGTATTTTCTTTGATTATATTTCGTATCTGACCCTTGAAAGCTGAAATCATGGATCTGTCATGTACATTTCTCTACAGTATGTGCGGGTGTCACCCGTTACCTGTGCGTTTCCGCTGCTGTTGCTGTTGCTGCTGCTGCTGTTGCTGCTGTTGCTGCTGCTGTTGCTACTGCTACCCATACTACTACAAATTTTCATGTTAGATGTGGCGCCGCGATTCACAAGGTTGCCAGTACAAAGGTCGAGAGGTATGGAACTAAACCATGTGCCCCATAGCTGGCATCCTGCCCACCTTGCAGGACGGGAAATCTCCGAAGACCTCAACATAGCCGCGTTTCTCTCGCGTAGCGTACTCGTACAACAAGTCCGCCCCTGCCGGAGACGCAAGCTCCTCCAGCTTTTCCTTCTCCTCGTCTTCGGTGGCGAAGACAGATAGGCGTTCGAAGAAGGATCGCCGTGGAGTTCCCGAGATGTCAAGCACCTCCGTTAGCAGGAGCCGTAGCGTGGACACTGGAGGCAAGAAGAAGCCTGCTTGTTGTGGGTCACGCCGCTGTTGTCGCCGAGGTCGGACTGGAGCTGTCGCCGACACGCCCGCCCCGGGCGGCTGTGTTCCTTCTGCAACAGCCCCGCCTTCTTCCCTAGCCACCGGCGCATCCGTCGCCACCGGCTTCGGCTGAGGAAGGGCGGGAGCGATGCGCACAACTTGGTCCAAATCTAGGCCCATCGCCACAGCCAACGTTTCCACCGCTGATGCGTTGTTGGATGGATGAACCCATGCAACATCCCCGGCCTCGTAACTTGCCCCTCCCGGAACGCCACTAGCATCGAACTCCAGGTGTCGGACGTCTTGGAAATGTCCTTCAGCGGTCAGCCTGTTGTGGTGCCGTGGCAGCAGCGGGGTGAGGATGAGGGGCGGGTAATCTTGATCGTACACGCCGTCGCAAGATATTCTTGGGGGGTTAGATCTTGTACATGTACCCCGATGCAAACAAAACAAACACCTGAGAGAAGAACCGGTAGGGATCTCGCCGACAAGGCTCGTACAGCAACAGCCGCGAGACAGGTCCCAGGTGTTTATACGAGGACAAAGAATTGTATGGATAGGAAGGAGAAGGGTCGCATTTGTGGGTCGGGCGTGGGCACCAAGGGAGTTCTTCGTTCATCCATATGGCTGTAGGCCGTGAACAGGAAACAATCGGAGAATACAGATTGAAAGGTACAATAAATGTGACAACAGACTGCCAAATGGTTGACTTGATCCTAGAAGGTTGAACAAGCTGATGGAGAGAGTTGACACGCTGGAAGACAAGATTGAAAGGCGTGGAAGACCTTTCCAAGGGAGCCACGTATCTCTTCCCCTCGGTATACCTTAACGTTGACAGATGATCAATTAACCACAGAGGTACTGCACGCGGGGGAGGCAGGCAGGCGAATCAAGAACCACCACTTGAAACCGTACCGCGACAGTCGAGCAAAGCTCAGGTCTATGCCCTCCCGGCAGTCAACCGAAGACAGAGGAAGGATTTCAAGGACGAAAAATGAAACCCCTTCGCACTATGTTAAGCACCCTGCCGTGGTCGTACGGGCAAAGACCATGATACAATCAAGACTCTCAACATGCCTTACGTTGCATAGCTGTAATGCCAACGACCCCCCGCACCGTGGCATGACTTCACTCCCCTTACGTCCCAAGTGGACACGGTATTCACACTTCATCTGATGTTCTTCCGCCCGCCCCCTCCCGTACATTCCCCATTTGGTTGTACTCCCTACCCGGTGTCCGAGCGCAGGTTGCCCGCTAGGCAGGCGGCGGAAGGCTCACCTACGGTTCACAAGCAGTCTAGCCGGAGCGGGTGCTCCGTCGCTGCGCGTGGCTGGCCTTGGTGGGGCCATGGAATCCCAGAACTCGCGCCTCCCTGCCTCGATCTCTGGAAGTAGAATGTGGTTCCCGTGTTTTAGGAGGCGCACGCAGTCGGAGCGCATTCAAAAGTAACGATCCTTTGTCGGTTCCGAGGGAGTGAATGTGTGGGGTGCACAGCAACAGGGCAACTCGAAACACCTCGCCAGCTCCAAACAGCGTCTCGCCCGGCGCTGGAGACGACCTCTCCAGATAGCCCTAGATGTGGTAGTAGACTTCTGGATGCCTCACCACAATACAACAAAAACGCTCTCTACACCAGGCAGGAGGTTTTCGGGAACTCGTTCGACCGTGAGGCTGGCGAGGCTGGGACAAGAGCTCAGGTGTTTGAAGAAGCCGAGCTAGGAGGAGGACAAGTGTGCCGCACGTAGTTCCAAGGCCTGGCGCTTTCAGGTGCTGTTTAAACCTCTAAAAAACATCGCAGCTACGACAGGAGCGCTGGCACGCCGCTAAGGATGATGTCCAAGACACGCCGCCTTCAGAACAATGAAAGCGCCCCGTCTCCAACCATCATTCTCTCGATGCCTCTTTGTCCTCCACCGTCTCTGTATCTGTTCCCCGTTCTGCCTGTCTCTCTCCCCCTGTGTTCTCCCACCCCCTTGTTGCCTGGTCGTGGTCACACCAGTCACCAAGTGCGTGGACGCGAATTGGCCCAGACATTGTCCAAAACCTTTGCTGGTAGAATAAATTCCTCCACCCCGGTTCGGGATGTCATTCCTAGAAGCCCTTGCTGTACGTAGTCATCTTCCCATTCCCAGAAAAGAAGACAAAAAAAAAAGGCTTGAACCCGGTACGCACAACACACAGGGGGCGGACAACACCGTACCTGCGGAGGAGCTGTCAGAAGCCTCAGCAGGAGTCATGCTGAACACGGGTGGCTCGAGGCGAGGGGTGTCATCTACCACCGTTCCTTCAGGAAGAGGTTTGATTTGTAGGAGGCCTGCCCATAGGGAGGCCAGCCACGGGTCGAGGTCTCCCCACATTCCCCTAGGGCTTTGGTCGTCGCCCAGACCTCGTTCCACCTGGTTCCCGGTAACGGTGGTATAAAACTGGTTTCGCGGCTCGGCTAGTGCACAACGAACGCCACATCGACACGCAGCACAAAACCAAGGGTGTTGTCCGAGGGCGATCCATAGGTTTGGCGTTGGTGGCCCATGCCCCCTAGCATGATCGTGGGGGAGTTCAACTCAAGTAGAGGACAAGGTAAGGCCGCGGACGAAAGCGGTGAGTCCCGACCAGCCTGCGCGCTTTCTGGGGTACCGCACTTCGTCAAATCCACCATCGTCTGCAGCATGCAAGACCTTTGAAGGCCGTATTCGAAGGTGGTGCCCACAGACAAAAACTACTTTGACACACAACGGAAAAAACTACTCACCAGCTCGACGGCGCCCAGCTGTAACAAGCGCGCGTGCAGCTTCCTCGCGGTGGCGTTGTACTTGGTGTAGCCGCTGTCTCCCAGACCAAAAATGGCAAAACACATGTTCGCCAAGCAGTCCTTGGGCAAACCCCTGAGTTCCAACACAACGATCGAGCGCGGTACAATTGTACACCAAACGCAGAGCCGCCGGCGGTAAAAAATCAGGGAATTGCGGCAGTGCCTAGGGCAGCGACTCGCCCATAGTCCAGAACTTGTACGAAAAACGATGTGTTTGCGCTCTCGTGGTCTCGCGGGCCTCCGAAAAGGTTGTACGCGCCCACCTTCGCAGGAGAAATCGCCAGAACGTGGACATGTTGCTCGGCACCTCCCCGTCTCCGGTGGTGCTCACGACGAACACGGCCAGAGAGCACTCTACCGCGTGCGAAATGGGAACGGAATCAAGTGACGCGGCAGCCGTGTCGAACCCCCGTCGCCCCGCCATGGCTGCAACGTACTCGGCGACCTCCTAATTTGGGAGAGCAAGCATACAACAGGTAAAGAGGTGATGTGAGCTACAGCAGTATACCTCTCAATGCAAGCACAGACCTTGCTCCGAAAACGGCAGAGCCAGTGCACAGCAGTACACAGAGAGAGGTGAAGGCAGCAGTGAGACTACTGTAGGATCACCCCCGCCCTGTTCCGAGAAGATTCATCGCTGTAGATGTCCATGTAGACACGGCAGTCCGGTCGCCTTGGAGCACCCTACATCCCGCTGTGATCAGCACGGTGTGCACCCACAATCTCTTTTTGAATCATAAAGTTGACAGTCCCGCCGTCTCCTGTTTTTTTTCCTCGAACACGCTGCTCTGGTCGTACCTGCGCCGTCCCGGTTTCACTGCCGTAATAGACATCGAGGTGATGAACCATGGAGGCTACGCGAACCCTCCCGTGGTGGAGAGAAACACGCCGCTGACGCCTATCCACACCACAGAGTAGAGAGACCCTGAGTGCTAGGCACAACACACAACAAGACGATGTGGTCATGCAGCCCCATGCTTCACACTCTGCGTAACCCCTGGGTTGGCTTGATGGCGGATCGTGATGATCATCCATCATTGTCTCGCTTTTCTCTCTCTGTCTCTACGTCGCCCGCCAACGTACGATGAAGGTCATCGTTGTGCCAGTACTGGATGACAACTTCGCCTACTTGCTTTCCGATGCAGCTGGCGTAACAGCAGCTGTTGATCCAGCCGAGGCTGACAAGGTATGCCTCATGATTCAGGAACCTCACACCTACGAACGCCTTGCAGCAACGTGTTTTTTCTGTTAGACAGTCTACATAGCGCATCGAGTTGCCGGTTGTTCAAACACCCCAGCTTTCGCATAGGGGTCAGTACTCTTGCAGTTGTGGTGCGTATCTTCTCGGTGGTAGAAATGTTCGGCATCGCTCCTCACCGGACCGTGCCTGCTGTACCGTGGCAGCAGGGCGGGTTGTTTCCTCACTTGACCGGCGGCGCGACGAACATCCCGTTTGTGCGGGTCGACAACAGATTCAAAACACCAAACCGATCTACTTCTATTGTACAAGGAATGTCTACGTACACAGTTGTTGTAGTTTACATGTCAAGTGTGACCCCAGGGTGCGCTACTTCCTTTTCGACGCATTGCTCGACTAGTACATTCTTCCAAATTAATTCTACAGCAGTGGTGGCTGTAGGACAAGCAATACATCAGCGATCAGCGCTTTTCACCCTTGCACTGCTGCGGTAATTTACCTAGGACCAGATCAAGGGTATCATGTTTTCTCATGGCAGTGGCAAGCGATGTCGACTCTCTGTCTGATCTTCAATTCGTAAGTTCTCTTGTATCGAGCCGCCATAACAGGTATTTTCGTTTTCAACTATTTGTATGCAAATGCACTCACTACTGAATAGATAGGCCGGTCGAACCACGTGCAACAATATATGCTCTCTCTCTCCAAAAGGTTTGAACGGTGTGTCCAGAGATACGCCACAGCTTCCCGGTACCGTGCACAGGCCCAGTCTTTTGTCTACTACAGGAAAGAAATGCCTGCTGACCGTGGCAATTTTTTATTCTCCTGCCTCTACAGGTGCTCAAAGTGGCCAATGACCAGGGACTGACGATCAGCAAGGTACTCACCACTCACAAGCACCACGACCATGCCGGCGGAAATAACGCCATCGCCCGCCGAATTACCGGACTGGAGATCGTGGGGGGCGAAATCGATAGAGTCCAGGGCGCGACTCGCACGGTCAAGGATGGGGACACACTCCGTGTGGGGGGAATCTCTGTCAAGTGCATACACACGTCAGGGTGAGGATGTGAATCTCGGTTTGGTCGGGTCGATGATCCCAACCTACAATGGTAGAATTGTGCTCGAACGTAAATGCCAATGGAATCCTGTCTTTCACGTGCCACTTGCAGAAGGAATCCTTCAATCTACGCATTTGCAGAACTCTCGGTGATATTGAGAACTGCCCGAGGCGCAGCTTGCCCGTGGTTTGCGACATATGAGGTTGCATGTGTAGTCGGCCGTTGCTTGTCAGAGAAGATGAAGAAAAACTTTGTTGGTCTACAGTAGAGAAGAGAGAAAGAGGTAAAAAATATTGTAGCGCCAGAGGAGCACCATAGCCCAACGGTGGTATGCCGACAAGACGCGAAGTCTCAACACGTAATCCCCTGCCAACGCGCTGCTGTTTTCCCGCAATGTGTCAGTAAATATGTTCTCGGAATCACAGTAGCAGATACTTTTGCAAGCATATGTAACATAACTCCCATATGCCTGTTCGTTTGCTGTTTCACGATTACGGTGTGCGTGGCATTATTTGCCCTGGAAGGCACACCATGGGTCATATCTGCTACTACGCAACGGAGGGCGAGCAGAAGGCCGTCTTTACGGGCGACACTCTATTCGTAGGCGGTGCCGGAAGGTTCTTCGAGGGTACGCCGGAGGAGATGCAGCACTCGCTCGGCGACAAGCTCGGAAAGCTTCCTCCCGAAACGCTTGTGTACTGTGGGCACGAGGTGAGGTACAGTATTTTTTCGCAGCTGACAAATATCACTGTTGTCGTGCACCTATGAACGGAGCGTCATGGTTCCGATCCTTGAAGTTTGACATCATAACGGCAACGCGTCAGCGGTTGTCCTAGTCAAACGGTATATTTTCTCTGAAGGCTTATGCAACACTCCCGCCTGAAATCAGCCGTCCATTCTGTTCCCTATTATGGCACCTCGGCCGCGGAGCTACTCTCTCCACTAAATTCTTGTAGGTGAGCTAGCTATTGAAGTGTTGCTGTAGGTTTGGTGTCACTCACTCACGAGATGCGGCGGCGGTCTCTCGGCGACACGCGTTTGTTCTGCCGCTCGAACGCCGCTTCAGCTTGGGGGAAAGGACGGTGGTCATGGGCGCCACCACGTAACCCAGGGTAGCCGTACCGACACAATTCAAGTACTGTAACATGCTAACCTCCGCCCGGTGTCTGATCGATCTCGTCAACCATCGGGACCGCCCCTTTCCCTCGTTTGCATTCCCCGCCAGTACACTTCGAGCAACTATTTGTTCGCCCAGAGTTTGGACCCGGAGAACGAAGATCTAAAGCGAGAGGTTGCCATTGCATCAGAACGCCTCCGCAAAGGCGAGCACACCGTGCCGTCAACAATTGCGAAGGAGCTCGCAACTAACCCCTTCATGCGAGCGCATGAACCATCGATTCAAGCTCGGGCAGGGCTCGGAGATGGATCGACGACCGCGGCGGTCTTGGGAAAGATCCGAAAAATGAAAAATGCTTTCTGATTTGAAATAATTTATTGTTGGAGTTCGTCGCGTTGTGTTTTCGTCGAGCTTAACGCCACCTGGAAATGGGTTATGGCGTTATGTTCACGCACCAATAAAGAGCACAGGACACTGGCGAGAAACTGGCGAGAATTCGCGCAACTTCGCAGACCTCCGTCGTAACCGAAACTGGCTGTTGCGTGGGTGACGCAGCGGTGGCATGCTGGATCCGCGACATGCCCGCAAACGTTACCCTTGATATGGGGAAATTGTGAGAACTCATGGTTTGCTAGCCATCCGGGGCCAGCGGTCTTCAAGCCCGGTCGAGAAATTGCGAGGAGTTCCTACGGGATTTGTTTCCCAATTCAATTGTGATTGGAAAGTGTGAACATGTGTATATGTCGGTTTTGAATTATTGGTTGATATCTGGACTACGCTGGAGTAGTTGGGCCATAGCCTTGCATCGCGTCGCCCAGGCAGTCTGGGCCTTTCGATTATAATAGTTGTGATAACTTCGGGGGGCATGCTTTGTGAGCTGCTATCCTTGATCTGATTGGCGGAAGCCATGCCATGACGTTGCAGCATCAGCAGCAGTCCGTTCGTGGACGAGCCACACGCGTAGTCGGCCAGTCATACATTAGTGTTTGTGGACGGTTAGCATTTCCGACAAGATCTTGTATGTATGGTTAGCAATGCTACTTGTGCCAGCCCCTCCTTATTAACGGGGCAGAAAGACCTGCCGACAGAGAAAGGCACGGTAATTGTACGCGGTCTTTGCTTGGTCCCGAATGTAGAGTTCAAGTCGACACGCGAAGCGTGTTATCGTGTGGCAGATTTTAAGCCACAGAATGTGTATGGACATAAGAACTAACGCCCGTTGTCTCGAGGCGAAAGACAAGTTATTGTGAACACATGCGTTCTTTCGGAAGCCAGCAGCCCTGAGCCCCGCCATTGCCGCCAAGAGCAGCAGAGGCACACCGCGTCGTGTCAAGAAAATAGTACCAGATGCCGTATTAGCCCTTGCTTGCGTGCCCTCGAGAAGTCGGATTCATCCAGTCGCTTCCCAAAAACGTTTCATTCTTGGACGTCGTTCGGCGACAATTCAGCATACCCGGACTCCAGAGGTTTTCAGCGTCCATGGCAAAGAAGAGAGTCTCAAAGCGCGCGACCAGTCGAGGTCTGCGACGACCACACCTAACCGATTCACCGTTTCGCTGCGGCGCGACACGCGACAGGATACCGACTCGATGCACGTCGTAGCCATGCCGAGAGTCCCGGTATGTCCGAAAGGGAGGCACGTAGTCTTTCACTGGGCATTCCGGCAGCACCTCAGACTGAGGCAGCGTGGAAAAACTCTTGCGCCTAAACCGGGAGATGCACGATATATAAAGAAATTGTGACACCTTCGCCTCGGAGAAATATGTGCTATCTTTTCCTTAACCATCGTTCGATTTCTACGACAAACAAGGAGGATATTTGCCCGGCTGCTTCTACGACAGCCGTCCCGTCCAAGTCCATTGCTCTTGCCGACGATGATGGAGAAGACTCTCCGTCCGCCCCTAGGCTCTTCCGCCGCCCTTCTTCGTAACGCCGTCTATCCTTCTCCGTGAAGTACCGTGCTACCGCTCCAGGAAGTCCCGACCCCACGCCATACAGGAATGCTGTTCCGAGGAGCAGCAAGACTATCCGCCGTGCTGTCCAGGTGGCGTAGCTGGCGACCTTAGGCGCAGCGTCCCACACCTTGTCGGTAGCCAGTTTACCGATGTCACGGGCAGATTGCGCCCCCGCCGACGCGATCTTCTTTGAAGCCGTGCCACCGGCTACCACGGCGCCTGTAGCCGCATCCTTCGCTGCCTGTTTCAATGTTACCAATGTGCGCTGGGTGAGGTGCTGTACCTAGACTGCGCAGACAACCCCTAACTGTACGCACGGTTTGGGTGTTGACACGCATTTCGATTTTGGTCGTATCAAAGAAGTTTCGCATTGCTAGCTCCCTTGTAGACCGCGAGCCTCTCGCGAAACAACAAGCACAAGTTCTTGTTCGGAGACGGCGGCGAACTCTTCATGTAGAGTGGTCGTGTGTTTGTCGCGAAAACATAGAAAGGGTACAGAGGGGGGTGGCGCCGGCGATATTTGAAACATGGCAGAATCGAAAAAAATCAGATATCGCTATGGATGGAAACAGATGCTGCAGCCTTGGCCCTGCAGGTAAGCTAAGCGGCAAAAGAAAAGTCTACAGTATATGGTAGCGGTAAGGGTGATGGCGGTGGACGACTTAATGGCGGATGAATCCATCGATATTGAAACACAGGGAGAAGGTAAATTGACATTCTGAGATGTGCGCCGTCGGGCTCGAGGGAATGGCCAAGGGGCCGAGACAGATCCACTTGTAAGATAGACGCACCCTCGAAAACAACAGAAGCACCGCTCTCCGAGGGAGATGGGCATTGCTACGCGAGCAAGCCCTCGATTCCTCCAATCTGGAGATGCAGGACTGCTGTCGCACAGAATACGTTTTTTTGCCCGACTTCAAGAATGTTCGTGAACTGATGCATATTCTTTGCGGAGAACCGGGCCCTCCTTGTCTCTTCAATCGCTGCTCGAATGGTGAACAGACCAAGTCAAGTCGTGTCCGCTATAGAGGGCGGAAGCTGCTGAATCTCGGGGAGTCTCCATGGTTCGGGATTCCATACCGAGGCATACTTGCAATACCGCGACTTTCACGCCGTACCTCGAGATCAGAATAGGAGACCAACGTAGAGTGCATTTTGGGGATCTCTGCATCAATAGATCTAGGTCCTCCCCCCATAAAGTTGTCAGGCAATCTCACCAGGGCAATCTCTGCATTAGGTCACGTCAGTGATGGCTGTCTTATCTTCATATCAATTCATGTAGCACAACCTCTGCACTAGGGATCCTTAACCCAAATATTACTCGGAGTTCTGCATTGGGAAATCCCAACCAAATTCGTTGTGCGAAACTGTCCAACACAACCTCCGCGTCATGGAATTTCAACCCAAAATCAGATGTGTTCGAACTCGTACAACCTCTACAATAGGGCAACCTCTGCATTACGGTTGGGTAGAATTCATTTAAGTTCCTGGGTTGAGCTTCCCCAAGCCAATAGGGTGTTGCACGAGACCGGTCGCCCTGGTGGTCTAGTGGTAACCTCGAAACCGCTAGTCGCACAGGTCGTAAGTTCGAATCCCAATGGGGTAAAAATTTACAACATTTGCGGGTGAAAGCGAAACGTAGCTGAAAAAGCTCTCGTGATGACCAAACTTCGACGTTAACACCGTCGACGAGGGAAAGGGACGGCTGGACCCTTCTCGCGACAGATATAAAAATTTAGCACGCACCGCAGGAGGAAGGTGGCCTCGATAAAAATAATAAGAAGAAGAAGAGCCCTGGTTTTTACCCCCTCCTGTGTGACCCTGGATGGCTGTAGTTGTATGAAAAGATACACTGAAAGGTGTAGTACTCATCATACACTGAAAATCGTACATACACTGAAGAGCGTAGTACACGTCTCACCATGAAAAATGGGGTGACGGTTGCCATAATCAATAAGTTTTGGTTGAGGTCCCGTAATTGTTCAGCGTGATGTTGTTCCGTTATGCTGAGGTTCTGCTAGCCATTCTGTGGTGGAAGGGTCCCTAGGGCGCCGCCCCCCCCTGGAAATATTAGGGGAGGGGGGGAGGGTCCCTAACGAGGAGGATCCCCTAACGAAATACAGCAGTAAACCGTGCGCCAAGAGTCGGGGGGGAATAGACACAGACACCGACCCGACGAGACTGCAACTTCAGACTACATTCCGCTTAGCCCACTTCTTGGAGCAGCAGATGTGAGCATCCCAACGAGTAAGTAGAAGTAGAACGTATGAGATGGCGTGTTGATGACAGATGCTGCTTGTCATCATCACCCCCTGTGCCCTGTGGGAAGTTCCTCCCGAGTTAACCCCGGATGCTGTCCGTCTTCGACCGAGGGGAGGCAAGCGAGCTTTCCTTGCGAAGTGAGTTTTTCCCTCGCTTCGGTTCCTGGCCTGGGTGGAAAGCGCTACATGTTCGTGTGAACACAGAGGCTACATGTTCGTGTGAACACAGAGGGAAGAGAGTGCAGCACTCTTCTTGGAATAAAAATCGCAAAGCACCGCAGGAGGGGTGGGTATGGGTCCCCAGGGAGAGGAACCCTTCTGTGTGACCATGGGTCGGAGTAAATGGCACAAATTCTGTGAGCGCTGATGCGAAGATCGCTACATCTCCCACTTGGATACAAGGTAACAGGTGGAGGAATACACACATTGTATCATGAACATCCACTGCTGAAAGAGGGGCTCAACCGCCGCCTTCGCGTTTAGTGCCAGCCAGGTGTTGCCGCCCTCGACGAGGGTGAACGCCCAACCGAAAACCGTTAAACCCGCAAAGAGATGTGTTTACGGCGCTCGTGCGGCATGACTTGTATGACTGCAAGTCAGAAGGTCCGGGGTGGAGGGCTGCACCTCCCACGAACGAAGGAGCAGCACCGTTGCATTCGGCCATTGACTCATACCTGTGCGGCCTTCGATGGGATCGATCTCGCACTTTCCACAAACTGCTTGCCCACTCTTGACGTTGCATCCTCGGCTCGGTCTCGTGCCGATTTCCCATAGCTGGCGCTCTTCTTGACAGTATTCCTGACCGCGTTGCGGACATCCTTGGCGTCCTTGCCGGCAGCAACTTCGCCGTACTTCTTTTCAAGGAACGACAAGTTTCCACGTGCAGTTTTCTTCAGGGAGCTCGGCTTTGGGAGGGTTTGCTGGATCTTGCGCCACCAATGTGACATAGCTCTGATTGCGTCCAGTTTCTGTTTCCAATTCCCTCTCTCTTTGCGGTATGGCGCACTGCAAGGTGCAAGCCCAGGAAGGTCGACAGCAGACAGGGCCGAGGCGGTGGAATTGGGGAGGACGCAGCTGGGCTCAGATGCGCGACCTACAAGCTGGGGGGGATTATCCTGTCTGGCTGCTGTCACCATCATCTGTCTGCATACCCGCGTTTTCGCCACAGCGAACCCTGGCATTGTAACCTGCAGGCTGCCTACAATACATACACGGCGGACAAGACAGAATACCCAAGGCTACCAGGAGTACTCAAGAACGAGAACGCACCGCTCCATCGCGCGTCCACGGCGCCTGTGTAGGTCGAGCGTGCTTCAGGTGAGAGGCTTGGCGAGTTGGGCAGGGCACAGAAAAAAATGTGCGGAGAGATGGCGGACTCAAGCGGTGTGTGTGTGTGTGGCACCTACGATACATAATTTAGCCTATACGTCCAGTAGCACCGCTGCCTCACTCCTCGAAACAAAAGCACGATATTAATAATACCAGCTGCTCGCAGAAGGTCTCCCCAGTACGCCGTCCAAGCATGTTGCGCGCGGCCCCAGGCATGTGCAAAAAAGAGACGAATATTGCAACCCCAAAGTTCGTCCGCACAAGTCACTAGCGGCTTGGAAAGCGCTCCCCAGCACGTTGTCTGTGAGCATGCGGCGCCCGGTCCCGGAAACACCGGCGAAAATAGAGACGAATGCAAGTTCGTCCACGTGTGTTTTTTCCCAGTCCCACACATGCTGTCTTCGCAGGAAAGAAGTGCCGCGGGCACCTGTACCATCCTGATGCACCTGTACCATCCTGATGCAGGCACCATTGGATGACATGAAGATACACCCGGCTTCTGGCTCATGTTGAATTCTGTGTCCTGGACACAACGCAACGTCACTTGTTTTTCGACGGAAGAGAAATAACCAGAAATGGGTGCATGGGTGCTCCTATCACCATTGTAGGGTACACCTACCACTCAACACCCATGTTGGCCAAAATGCCGGGTACTGTTACAAACTCTCCTCGCTGGCATCGTGACGCTCTCAGTACCCTCTGTTGGTTACTATTACAATGTATGGTGTACCCTGAACGGATCAATTTCTGCGGACTCTGAAACCCGCCGCTACAACGATGTACCGCAAACAACACACCCACCCATAGAGGACAGGGTTCTCCGATATCCTCCTACATAGAACGTAGCGAAACCAACCCCCCCTGTCCGTGCCCTCTCTGTGTGTTGTACAGTACACGGTTGTGGCGGTGGGTTTCAGAGTCGGCAGGCGCGGGTATTTTTTGTGACCAGTTCTGGGTACAATTTGAGCCGTTCCGGGGTACACTACATTAGTATCCAGCAAAGGGTACTGAGGGTCGAGATGCCAGTGAGGGTTGTACCCGCGGGTCAGGTGTTTGGCACGATGACATTTTGGCCATTACATGGCTCCCTGGGAGTACCTACATGCGCCTTGAGTTTTATGTGTAACCACAAATGGCGATAGAACAACCGCGAGCATACCCGTTTCTGGTTATTGGTCCGTGCCGAATATCTTTCTGCCCCCCTACCAATGTGAAGACAACGGCAGCAAGTACTGCTGCACATTCTCGTGTTGTTGTTATTGTTGCTGTTGCTGCTGTATTGTAGCTTTTCAGCATCGCGGGAATCGGAGATTATTTTGCAACGGCTCTCGCCGTACGTAATGGGGATCCAAATTTTCGCATACGGTGAAGAGGCGCATGAGCGTGACTCAATCCCAATGCCAGCATGTCCATTATGGGGGTTTGGGGTGGGGCTGGGCGTGTAATGTCGAAAACGTCCGACACCGGGGCTCCGTGGGGTCCGAGATCGGAGTCTCTGTGGTAGAAGGAGTTGCTGGTACGAATTTCACCATGCTGGATCATTTTCGGTAACCCCGCCGCCGCAGTATTGGCGTTCAGAGTCGATTTGGACTGAGAACTGCGTGACCTGTTTCTGGCTTTAACAAACGATTATGTACCTCAATCAATAATCACCACGATATGGAAAATCGTACCAGAATGAAACAAGCGAAAATGAACGGTGCCCTTCCAGGAAAAGCAGGTTCAGTAATTGTCGCAATGAAAACAACGCCACTAATACGAGCTTCGTGGTGTATGATTGTTTTCCAGAGCCTCCGTGCAAGACGCAGATGCGGCAGCCAGCAAGAGCCTCTCTCATGGTGTACCGAGCCGGTGTGTTCCTCTGTGAAGAATCGGGGACCCACGGAGAGTAAAATGTACCCATTCTCGGTTTGAGAAAATGAGACCCATTTTTCCGAAAACATGTATTATAGTAGGTGCGTCCGTCCTTCACGCTGGGAACTCCCCGCTCAAAGGGTGTTTGTCCTTTGAGCGTTAGGTGTCCTTTGCGCGGGGACCACTGCTGTAGTTCAAGCACACCGGCGCAGCGCCAATGGAGAACACACATGGCACAATGGTGCACGGCAATCAATCGTGAATGTTGCGCCCACACGGTACTGCTCATGTTGTATCATAGATGAGCATCGACATAGCGGAGCTTCGCCGCCTGGAGGCTGAGCTGGAGAACTCATGTGAAGAATGCCAAAACCCATACGATCGAGACGCCAAGCTAAATTTGCTCAAGTTTCTTCAAATCAAGGCGGTACTGCAGTTCGAAAGAGCGTACGACCAGTTGTACTACGAGCTCAACAAGGATGGAGGGCTTAAGTGTCTTCGCGAAATCACTCCGGCGCGGCCGAAGGACCTCCTCCAGCCCAAGGTCTTGGAGCTACAGGACTGCCATGAGGACGTTCGATTTGCAGCACAGTTAGATTTCTATCTTGCGGACGCCAAGCTTGCAAAGAACCATTTGGACGAGCTCGTCGCAGATATAACGAAAGGCACGGGGGGGTGCCAGGTTCAGTGCGCGGAGGTCAAGTCACGAGCAAGCACACAACGAAAGGCCAGAAAGTCATATGGTGCGGACGTTCGAAAGGTTGCTGACATGGCGAGGGTAAGCGTGATCTGTGACACACCGGAGACCTTTAAACGGGCGTACTTGGCTATCGTGGAGTCGTTCCAGGTGAGGGGGTCACGCAGATTTGCAGACGACCCGCAATTCTGCAAGTGGTGTCTTACAAGTCCACCCGGACTCACTGGGTTCTTTCATTTTGGTTCTTGAGGTCACTTCGGTCGGCCGTTTTGATTTTGGTGCTTGAGGTACCTTCGGAAGATCGGGAAGGCCCAACTTTTCTACTGCGCCTTGTTTGTTGAAGTAGCTGTCGCAGATAATGTTCGGGATAGTCGGGCATCGATCGTTATCGTATCAATGTTATAACAAACATGACAACAAGAGGGGGGTCTTCGCCTCCCCGCCCCCCTCTGCCGAGAGCCAGTCGAAGCCCGGAAACAAACGCAGATGTGTGAAGGAAAAGACCAAATGTCAAGGGTTTCAAGAGGAAGTTGTTTCCACGTATGATGGACGTTTTGCGTTTGTGGTGGTTTCGGCTTTAGTGATGGACATTTGACATAAGTTCAGGGTCGATGGTTGTAGAATTCAGGTCGGTGTGCGTCCGTGAGCCGTTGGTCTGGTAAAATGGGTATGAAAGCACCAAATGCACGAACATGACTCGCATCTAATGTACTTGGTGAGAAAGCAAAACATCGACAATGAATTCCCAAACGCATGCTTTCGGGCGTACCTTCGTCATCATCAGGAAGTCGAACCTAGAACGCGAAGGCCAACAACGATATATCTAGCAGTTCTTGACGCAATCAGGTATGCGTATTGTGTAACTAAAGCGCGGTACGAACAGTTAACATTTACCTGGTAACATATTATTTATCTGAAGTATGTATTATGCGTGATCTCGCACGCCTCTCATTTCTTCCATTCTGCGTGGCCTTGAATTGCCAAGAAATAACGTGCCCCTTATGCGTTGGATTACAGTAACAGATGGCGCGACTGAGTCTCGACTACCATCTTGAACGTACTCATACATACAGGGAGACGTTCTTCGGGTGGCAAACGGCTTCAACTCCGACTGGATGCCTAGCGGTTATCGGGACGTGAAAGTAAATCCCGTCGTCAACGAGCACCTTTGCGAGATTCAGCTGCACCTCCACGACTTCTTCACACTGAAAAGCGATCAACATGCCGTGTACGAGTGGGCGCGGGACCTCAAAGTGACCACGATGTTGCGCGCTGAAAACCTGTTCGACTTTCTATCCCGTGATATTACGGAGGAGATGATCCGCTTGGCTCAGCGGAACTGGCATGGGACCGGGCGCTTCCTACCACGTCTGCAGCTCGATGCTGGGCAGTACGACCAGGCCGAGAAGGGTTTTAGACAGGTGTTTGCGTAGGAATACACTGTCGGTGCCTCACGTTGTGTTTGCCCACATTTTCGGCATTGGACCAGTAGCCCCGTATGTGTGTACGAATCGTGTAATGCCAGGTCCTGTAACGTGTGACTAATAGAGACCACGTGCGTTCATTTTTTTTAGGAACTTTCAGAGGCCGAAGACAACAAACGGGGTGTGGAGGATAAGGACAACAAGGAATCGAGAAAGAAGTCGCTCAGATCGGCCAAGGCTAGCCTCGGCTGTGTCCTGGGTTTAAAGGTAGGGCGCAAGCATTTTGATCACTCAAGCAGTTTCGGTATTCACCGAGCACGGTCGCTCGACAGCGGTAAGGGGGGCCGGTCGGGGGGAGTGTACTTATCCTGTATGCGAACAATAACACGATATCGACCGTCCGCGTGCAGAGTCCCGGTCTGGAGCATGGTATCAGTAGAGGGCACCATGGAGAGGTGAGGCCTGTGTTGGCGCGCTCAGATCTGCTACCGGGGCTATGATATCGGGAGCCACAGCAGTAGCTTAAAACCTCCTTGTTCTTGACCGAAGCGAAACGCTTGTCGCAGTTGAACTCGTCGCCACGACCTTCTCTCTCCTGAACGCGGGTCTCCGGCTACTGCTTTAGACCCGCAATTCAGGACATTCGTGTCAGTGTCAGCGAGTGGAGCAGTGGCAGTCAGCGGGTGTCGGTCCAGATTGCTGAGCTTTCCATGCCGCCGCTACGCTGTTCGATGTCCAAGCCCCAGCAGTAGTTACGAGCGTGCCAAAGCACACGACCCTGCAGCAGAGTGTTGTATACTGATATAATATTAGTACAAGTCGGGAGTCCTCCTAAGTCCCACCATATTTGAAAAGACTACATATCGTCTTGGCCTAGGGGCCGCGGCATTCATTTCTGGCTTCACTACAACGTGCAAAAGCAGGGGTTGAGAGGGGAGTAAATAGAGAGCAACATCGATTTGTTACGACGGGCATATTGTTCTCCATCGCTGGTCGTAGTGTTATTCAAAAGCGCTACAACTCAGGTGTGGGAGTTGAGGGCCAAAGTAAAGGCATCACGTCAATATCAAGGCCAAAGACTATTGGACAGCAAGATACTGAATTCAATGCATCACAAGGCAACCCACCAGGCGCTCGCAGTTCGCACATGTGCCTTTCGACCGCAGTGAGCTCTACGGGCCTTGACCGAATTTAGCTTTCATGATTTCGCGTTTCCTCCTCGTTCCAGCCAGTATGAAGAGGCAGACCCCTGAACATACGGGCCCGGGAAATATTATTGTCGGATATAGTCATTCAGGGTTTGCATCAAAAAGTAATTGTTGCGTGTGGTTGCAGAGCCTGTGTTCCTCCGCAAACAGCTTGACTCGCCTTGACCGCATTTTCAGCTGTGACTGTTAAGAACTGTTCAGAGCCAACGTGAGGAGATCGTCTCTATGTATCCAAAGTCATTAATACTGCAGAGGTCGTCCCGGATTACCCACCTATGGGCTTATGCCTCAACGCCAGGGCACAGTTGTAGGGCACGTATTTCTCTGCACTCATGCAGAAGTCTTGGCCTATGTCCAGTCGCGCTACGTCTTTGTATACTACCATTCTATGGAAACCAGGAGGAGGCTGGACTGATGTCTGGACTTTCCCAAACCATTCGCGAGGAAGTTCTTGGACCTGATCACCCTGGCGTGGCCTCACCGGGCGTGGTAGCTGATAGTGTGTTCCCCGGCCGTTCGCCGTTCGATCTAGATCCGACCTCCACTGCCATACACCTCTGCCACGTTGTCCCACTGCACTTCAGGGCAAGTACGCTGAGGCTGAGGCTCTCTATGCGCAGTGTCAGGCGATAGAAGAGGAGATTCTAGGCCCCGAGCACCCATGCCTGGCCACGACCCTCCACAACCTGGCGGGTTTGTTGCGGAGCCAGGTGAGGGCCGTCAAACGTTACTTCTAGCGATTTCACTCTCGATCGTTTTTAACTCGTAGAGAGACACGGCCAGAAGCCTCTCAGGGCAGCCGCTTGATTGCATTACTGCGTAAATGTAGTTCTTACTATACCGCTCCCCGAAATGACCTGGCTGCTTCCCACGCATGCTTAGAACGAAGGGGCGGATCCGCTATACGTTCGAGTTTTTAAGATTGGGGAGAATACTCCCACCCCCGTTTGCGGAAGCTTCGTCAACAGCCATTTGTTTTGTCCGCCGCGAGATCTAACATCCTGTACCATGACATATTCCCGTCTCCCGCTCCCCCTCTCACTACAGGGCAAATACGAGGAGGCACGAGCATTGCACCAACGTTCCCATTCCATCTTCGAGAAAGCTCTCGGACCTGACCACCCTGATGTGGCCACGTCGCTGACCTCCCTGGCGGGCTTGTTGCAGAGCCAGGTGAGAGCAGTCAAAGCCGTTCAAGAAACCAGATGCACGTATGATTCTAAGCTTCTGTGATGTTTTTTGCTGCCCCAACCATCTTGAGGTAGGGTCATAGGCACGCATATGGCTCACGTATCATCACCTAAAGCATGCACATCTTGTGATGTCCCTTTGGTTGTATTGAGTTCGCAGACGGTGATGTCCAGGGACTTGTCAGGATCGCCATTTGGTTGAGTTGATTCAAGGGTTTTCCAATGTTAATTGATGAAGCACTTCTCTTCACGACATTCAGCGTGATGGCTGATACCATGTTCCCCAGCCGTTCGATCTAGATCCGATCTCGACTGAAATACCCCTCTGCCGCACTGTCCCACTGCATGTCAGGGGAAGTACGCTGAAGCTGAGCCACTCTATGCGCGGTCTCAGGCGATACAAGAGAGGGTTCTAGGCCGTGAGCACCCAGGCCTAATCGTGTTTCTCCATAACTGGGCAGCTTTCTTGGAGATGCAGGTGGAACCATCGTATCTCCAATCATTTGCTTCCTCGTTTTGATATTTGGTGGACCTGGCGAGCATCCTCTGCCGATATCTAGTCATTGGGCAATGTCGACGTGACCCTCCGTACCTTCGAGTTGCCGGACGTTTGGACAAGATGCCGGTTCCTGACTTGCTCGAGCTCCGGTGATTATTTTGAGAGTCAGAAGTCTTCTACGGTGCTGCGCATTGGGCGAGTGCCGTGGAACGACCTTGATTTAGTTGTGCGTGGTTCGCTTGGTGCTAAGGCGCATACATCCCGATCTTGATGCTTACATTTCGGCGTGAACCCATCCCATCACCGCACTGATGGCGCAGACTCTTTCAGCAGCTCTCTCAAAAGCGTTTACATCTCTAAAGCAAGTGTTCAACCAGCTGACTTTGTTGGCGTGTGAAGCGGCTGGCGTCTGGGTACTTTGCCAACAGAAGAGAGAACAATCGAGCAACTTAGTATCAAAGGCACACGTAGGCAGCCACGGGAACCTGTGTCCACGGGTCAAAGTAGCTGTGTTATTCTGCTGGAAAAAAGCTCGAGTGAGTGAGGAATTTCGCCTTCTCGAGGTTACACACTTAGCTGGTGGCAACTCGGCACGAGCCACACCACCACCCCATGCTCAAGGCCATAGTCTACACATGCACACGCACAAAGTCACGACCATCCCTAGGGCCCCTCTTTGTGCTCCTGCCAGAGACAATCGCTCGGTGCGCTGTGTGGTACTTCTCTCTTTTCTCTCCCAGCCCGGGGACGCTGAAAGCACATCCCTTTATAAGGGAGTTCGTAGGCTGTATTTGGCTGTTTGTCGTCTTTGACGCCCGCCACACTCCTCTCTTTAGCGCTTGGATGATACACAGAGCCATGATGTTGCACCATTTGCACGCATCCATCGGTCGTAAGTTCCCTGTCCCTCGTGTTATCTCCTTCCGTGTGAAAATTTGGGCCGACAAACCTGTCTGACGTGTCAATTTTGCCCTTGTCACGCATCTCCGGAGACTGCCGAAAATATCAAAATGTATACGGTACATATTTTTCGGCAGAATAAGACGAAAACGAATCTCGCTGCGTTTGCTCGACTCATTGATTTCCGATAATACAGGACTTTGACCGTTTTTCTCTCCGCAGTAAGAGGTATCGTCCTCAACGTAACCTAATACCAATTTTCCCTCCACTATCCAGGGCAAGTATGAGGAGGCCGAGCGGTTGTGCGAACGTTCCCTTGCCATCAGCAAGAAAGCTCTCGGACCTGACCATCCTCACGTGGCCTCATCGCAACACACCCTGGCAGGCTTGTTAATGAACCAAGTGAGAGCAGTCAAAGTCGTCCATAAAATGGTTGGTATGTCTGACATACTTTTGTGTGACCAATCTTTAGCAAGGCGAGCTTAGAAGGTGGGGTTTCAGGCAGGTATCTGACATACGTACCATCTCCTGAAGGAGGCACTTTTGGCGATTTCCCTCTTTCGTTGTTCGAAGTTGATACACAAGAATGTGCAGGGATCTTCTCCGAGCCGCCTTTGTTGAGTTGGTTTAGTTGGTTTTTGTCGACCACCGACGCACGACATCCGACCGAAACACGCCTCTGCCGCGCTGTTCCACCGCCTCTGCACGTTAGGGCAAGTACGCGGCAGCTTGGCAGCTCTATGTGCGATGTCAGGCGATACAAGAGGCAGTTCTAGGCCCCGAGCACCCACGCCTGGCCACAACGCTCAGTAACTGGGCAGCACTGTTGTACGAGCAGGTATCGAAGAACTGCAATTTCTCCCCTAGAACCATTCGTGTGGATTTACGCGTTTGTTCGGGCGTCTTAGCAGACCGCTGGCTCACATCCGGCTGATTTCTACACACATAAAAGCAGTAACGAAGATCTCGATCCTCTTGACGAAGATGTCGATCCTCTTTGCCAAGATTCGGTGGAAATATAAGGTACTGGGCCCTGACCGCCCCAGGTGACCATTGCTCCAGCAACGTTGTTCAGCGCTCCGCGATAGGATCTCCCGACCTTCGACATGACGCTGTCCCGTCTCCCCTTCCCTTTCCAGGGCAAGCTTGAGGAAGCCGGGCCGTTGTTTAAGCGCTCCCTTGCCATCAAGGAGAGAGTTCTTGGGCCTGATCACCCTGACGTGGCCACATCGCTCAACAACCTGGCATGCTTGTTAGAGAGCCAGGTATGAGCGGCCAAAGGTGTCCACAGATCGGGAGATATGTATGACTCTCCCTGTGGTGAGATGGCTGCCCCAAGCATAACAAACACTTCTGGAATGTGGTGGTTTGGCACGCATCTGGCGTACGCATCATCATATGAAGGAAGCACTTCGAGTGGGTTCGTTTTTGATTGTTTTGAACTCGCAGACAGACATGTCCTCTCAGCGCCATGTGACTGCATTACTTGCAAAGTGTTCGGTGGGCTGCTCCCTCAAAAGCCCCTGCTGCTTGCTACACGTGTTGAGCACGAAGAGTCGGATCCGCTTTACCTTCGAGCCTTTCAAGATCGCGAAGAAGACTCTTGACCCCGACTTGCACAAGGTTCGGCAAGGTTGTTGGCCATTTGTTTATCCGCCGTGGGATCTACCGTCCTGTATGATGACACGTCCCTGTCTCTCCCTCACATTTCAGGGCAAATATGAGGAGACTGGACCGTTGCACGAACGTTCCCTTGCCATCCGCGAGAAAGTTCTTGGACCTGATCATCCCAACGTAGCCGCAACGCTCATCAACCTGGCGGAATCGTTTCAGAGACAGGTGAGGGCGGTCAAAACCGTTCACGAAACCGAGCGGCATGTATGGACACTCTTAGGATTGCACGCATCCGGCTTACGTTTGATCGCCTGAATGAGTCACCCGTAGTGATTTCCCTCTCGATCATTTTGCATTCGCAGACAGGCTCTCAGCGACGCGATGTGATTGCTTTGATTGCAGTTCTTGCTGGATTGCTGCCTCGAAAGACCCTGCTCCTTGGGAAGCCTCGTCAACATTGTTGGTCAGGTATTTATCCACTTGGGATCTCAAATATTTAATCCCTTCTCTCCCTCACACTCCAGGGCAAGAATGAGGAAGCCGCGCCGCTGTTGGAGCGCTCTCTTGCCATCACCAAGAAAACTCTAGGACCTGACCATCCTGACGTGGCGGTAGTGCTCAACAACTGGGGGGGGTTGTTGACGAGCCAGGTGAGACCGTCTATTGCCGTTTATGACACGGGAGGCATGCAAGACTCAAACCTTTGTGTTTTTTTTACCTGCCCACGCATCGTCTTAAAGGAAGTGAGGTTGCACGCATCTGGCTTGCGTTTCATGACCTAAAGAAGGCACTCGTAGTGATTTCCGTTTTGGATGTTGGAAACTCGTATATTCAAATGTGCAGGAACCTTATCAGGGCCGCCATTTTGAATGAGTTGTTCAAGTGCTTGGTACAATCATTTTGATCGACCACAAGCGTGCTCCCTGGTGGTTCGATCTAGATCTGGCCTCGACTGCAATACGCCTCTGCCGCGCTGTCTCGCTGCACTCTAGGGCAAGCTTGAGGAGGCCAGGCCGTTGTTTGAGCGTTCTCTTCTCATCCGCGAGAAGGCTCTTGGACCTGATCACCCTGACGTGGCCACATCGCTCAACAACCTGGCATGCTTGCTAGAGGACCAGGTAAGAACGGTCAGAGTTGTCCACGAATCGGGAGATATGTATGACTCTCCCTGTGGCGAGAGGATTTGGCTGCCCCAAGCATAACAAACACTTCTGGAGTGTGGTGGTTGGCGCGCATCTGGCGTCGTATCGTCGCCAGAAGGAAACACTTCGAGTGGGTTCCTTTTTGATTGTTTTGAACTCGCAGATAGACATGTCGAGGAGCCTCTCAGCGCCGCCATGCGATTGCATTTCTTGCAAAGTTCTTGCTGTGCCGCTGTTTCAAAGCCCCCGCTGCTTGCTGCACGCGTGAAGTACGAAGAGGCGGATCCGCTGTACCCTCGAGCCTTTACCCCGACTTGCAGAAGGTTCGGCAAGTTGTTGATCACTTGTTTATCCGCCGTGGGATCTACCGTCCTGTTCCATTGCATATTCCCGGCTCTCCCTCACATTTCAGGACAAATATGAGGAGGCCGGACAGTTGCACGAACGTTCCCTTGCCATCTGCGAGAAGGTTCTTGGACCTGATCACCCCGACGTAGCCGCATCGCTCAACAACCTGGCATGCTTGTTAGAGAGCCAGGTGAGGGCGGTCAATGTTGTCCACGAAACCGAGCGGTATGTATGACCCCCACTCTGGGTGGGCCCAAGCATGACATTTCGCACTTGCAGCAATTTCCCTCGTGATTATTAGAAATTTGCGAAACAAAATTAGGGGAAATCTTAACAGGGCCGCCGTTCGGTGGCATTGGTAAAAGTGTTTTTCATCGACCACTGCCTCACGTCAGCCGGGTATGGTTTCTGACATCGTTTCCCCCCGTGGTTCGATCTAAGGTGATTCGACCTCGACTGAAATATGTACGCCTCTTCGGCGCTGCCCCACTGCATTTTAGGGCAAATACGCTGAGGCTGAGCCTCTCTATGCGCGGTGTCAGGCGATACAAGAGAAGGTTCTAGGCCCTGAGCACGCAAGTCTGGCCACAACGCTCAACAACCGGGCAGGCTTGTTGCAGAGACAGGTGAGAGCTGTCAAAACCGGTCACGAAATGGGAGAGTGGCGGGTTTGCTGAGGACGCAGGTGACCATTTGTAAACGCTCGTTTTTTTGGTGGGGTGTTTGGTGAACCGCTGGTACATGGTCTCCCGCTGCATGACCTGCCATACACAACGCAGGCACGGCAACGCCGACTCATTTGGCCTGAGAGCTTTGAGATTTGGTCGAAGATGGACCCTGAGTTTTCAGAAGTTCCGCCGATCCTGTTGAGCATTTGTTCCTCCGCAGTACAAAGTGCAATCCTCAACTTAACCTAGGCCTATATTTATCTCTTCCCCCTCGCATTTCAGGAAAAATATGAGAAGGCCGTGTCGTTGTACGAACGTTCCCTTGCCATCGTGGAGAAAGCTCTTGGTCCTGATCACCTCAGCGTAGGCACATCTCTCAACAACTTGGCGGGCTTGTTGGAAAGCCAGGTGAGAGCGGCGAAAACCGTTCATAGAGCGGGAGGCATGTGTGATTCACATTTCTTTGTTGACTCGCATTTGTGTGTCGTAGTTGGCCGCATCAAGCAAATTTCTAAGGCGGGGTTGCAGATATCTGACTTGAGTATCACTGCCTGATGGAGGCACGTTTCAACTTTTCCTCGTGATTGCCTGAACCTTGAGAACCGAAATTCGGAGAAATATTATCGGGGCCGCAATTTATTTCAATTGATGTTGATCGACCAGCGCCTTCCATCAACGGGGCGAGGTATCTGAAAGCATGTTCCCTATCAGTTTGATCTAGATCCGACCTCGACTGCAATACGCCTTTGCCGCGCTGTCCCGCTGCACTGAAGGGCAAGTACGCTGAGGCTGAGTCGCTCTATGCGCGGTGTCAGGCGATACAAGAAAAGGGTCTAGGCCTTGATTCCCAACGCCTGGCCACAACGCTATACAACCGGGCGGCGCTGTTACACAAGCAGGTAGTACATAGGAGCGATAAGAGTTTTCGCGAAACTCGTTGCCGTGCTCTGCGGATGTGTAGTGCTTTAATGACGGGCGACTTTGTGGAGAAAAATGAGAGGGATCCTCTTTTTCGGACAAAATACAGGCGAGTTTGCTGCGATTGTTCGTAACTCGACACCAAGCTCTATTCAGTCTACTTCAGTGATTTTGGCCTTGAACATGTGAAATCATCACCCAGAAATGTATGGGAGCTTCCTAGAGCCGCCATTGGTGGTTGGTAGGCTAGTTGAAGTGTTTCGTTCAAAACATTTTTGATCTACGACGGCCTTACGATAACCTGGCGTGGTAGCTTATCGCATGTTCCCGAGCGCAGTTCGATCTAGAGCTAACCTCGACTGATTTCGCCCTCTACCTCGCTGTTCCTCTGCACTTCAGGGAAAGCACGCTGAAGCTGAGCCGGTCTATGCGCGGTGTCAGGCGATAGAAGAGGGAGTTCTGGGCCCTGAGCACCCAAGCCTGGCCACAACGCTCAACGGCCGGGCCCAATTGTTGACGACTCAGGTGAGAGCATTGAATGGTACCCCTTGCGGTTACAAGTGCTGGAAGACGGGGACACGTTTGTTGAATATTTATTCCTCCGCCACCTCTTGTACCAGCCTTTGACTACACTCCTATCGGGTTTCCCTCTTGAATCCCAGATAATGTTGTTGAGGCTGACCTTTTCTGCCGTTGAGCCGTGAATATTGAGATAGATAATGCTTGATCCTGAACGCTCGAACGGTATTCAACAATCTGGCGCGGTCGTAGAGAGGTTGTTCCTTTTTCTTTGCTCTCTTGATCGCACTCGTGCTGCGTTTTCGTCGCCACCTTCGAGGGCAAATACGAGAAGGCCGGACCGTTGTACGAACGTTCCCTTACCATCCGCGACGAACTCTTGGGCCTGATCACCCTGACGTGGCCTCACCTGGCGTGGAAGATGATATCATTTCCCGCATCATCCGATGTTGACCCGACATCGACTGAACTATATACGCCTCTGCCGCGCCTCCCCATTGCACTCCAGGACAAGTATGCTGAGGCTGAGGCCCTCTATACGCGGTGTCAGGCGATAGTCGAGAAGACTCTAGGTCCTGAGCACCCAAGCCTGGCCACAACGCTCGACAACCTGGCAGTAGTGTTGTACAAGCAGGTGAGAACGGTGATATTTTTCCCTATAACAGTATCGTTCGTGTAGATTTATGCAGATGTTCGGGTTTCTTAGCAGACCGCTGCCTTGCATCCGCGTTTTCTACCACACAAAACAGGAACGAAGATATCGATCCTCTTTGCCAACATGGTGGCAGTAGAAGATGCTGGCCCGCCCAGGTTGACAACAGCTCCAGCGACCCTGTTCAGCATTTGTTGATCGTCGATGGGTAGGGTGTACGATCCTCTATCCAAACCTTTGTCCCGTGATTCCGTGATATTCCAGGGCAAGTTCGGGCAGGCCAGGCCGTTGTTTGAACGTTCCCTTGCCATCGTGGAAAAAGATCGAGGATCTGATCACCTTGACGTGGCGACATTGCTCGGCAGTTGGGCGGGCTTGTTGAAGGACCAGGTGAGAGCGGCCCACGACACGGGAGGCATTAATGATTCAGAGTTACATGTATATGATACTTGTTTGTGGTGTGGTTGGCTGCAACAAGAAGAACAAGCTCGGATGTTGGGTGTCATGCTGGTACCTGGCTTGTACATTCTCTCTAGCGGCGTTTTGAGCGACCTCTTGACTATTTGAAACTCGTAAACCGAAATGTGATGGGATCTTCTCGGGGGCACCATTTGGGTGCAGTTGGTTCAAGCGATTACGATCGTCAACTCCCTCGCGGCAATCGGGCTGGTAGCTGAAATGCTGTTCCCATGCATTTCGATCTAGATCCAACCTTGACTGAAGTACACCTCTGCCGCGCTGCCCCACTGCACTTCAGGGTCAATACGCTGAGGCTGAGCCGCTCTATGCGCGGTGTCAGGCGATAAAAGAGAAGACCCTAGGTCCTGAGCACCCAAACCTGGCCGCAACGCTCGACAAACTGGTAGTAGTGTTGTACAAACAGGTGAAAACGGTTGTATTTTCCCCTATAATAGTAGCATTTGTGTAGTTTTACGCGTTATTCGGGTTTTTTACATCGTAGCAAACCGCTGCCTCACATCCCGCTGTTTTCTACCACACAAACCAGGAACGAACTTGTCGATCCTCTAGATGGTAGCAATAGCAGATACCTGGCCCGCCCTGGTTGATAACAGATCCGGCGATCCTGTTCAGCATTTGGTGATCGGCGACGGGTAGCATGTGCGATTCTCTAACCAAACCTTTGTCCCGTGATTCCGTGATATTCCAGGGCAAGTTTGGGCAGGCCAGGCCGTTGTTTGAACGTTTCCTTGCCATCGTGGAAAAAGATGAAGGGTCTGATCACCCTCGCGTGGCGTCATTGCTCGGCAATTGGGCGGGCTTGTTGAATACCCAGGTGAGAGCGGTCCAAACCGTTCACGACACGGGAGACATTACTGATTCAGAGTTACATATATTATGTTATGTGGTGTGGTTGGCTGCCCCAAGCAGAACAAGCTTGGAAGTTGAGTGTCATGCTGGTACCTGGCTTACGTATCATTTCTAGAGGCGTAAGCGACCTCTTGATTATTTGAAGCTCGTAGTCCGAAATGTGATGGGACCTTCTCGGGCACCATTTGGGTGCGGTTGGTTTAAGCGATTACGATCGGCAATTCCCTCGCGGCAATTGGGCTGGTAGCTGATATGCTGTTTCCATGCAATTCGATCTAGATCCAACCTTGACTGAAGTACGCCTCTGCCGCGCTGCCCCACTGCACTTCAGGGCCAATACGCTGAGGCTGAGCCGCTCTATGCTCGGTGTCAGGCGATAGAAGAGAATGTTCTAGGTCTTGAGCACCCAAGCCTGGCCATCACTCTCAGCAACCGGGCGGGCGTGTTGTTTAGTCAGGTACGTGTTCGAATTTTCCGAGAAATCTCCTGACGTGCTCGGCGGATTTGCTGAGAATACAGACGAGGAGCTGTCATATTTTTTCCGATCTAATGTTTGGCCGTGTTTGTTGTCGTGCTTCCTTCGCAATAGCCCGGACCCCACCTCACTCGCCATGTGTTTTCCCCACATTCCAGGGCAAGTGTAAGGAAGCCGCGCCGCTGTTGGAACGCTCTCTTGCCATCCGCGAAAACTCTCTTGGACCTGAACACCCTGACGTAGCCACATCGCTCAAAAACCTGGCGGTCTTGTTGCATAACCAGGTGAGAGCGTTTAATACCGTTCAAGGAACGGGAGGCATGCACGACTCAAACTCATGTGATGTTTTGTACTACCACAAGCATCGGTTTGTAGGACGTGGAGGGTTTGGTAGCATTTGGCTTGCGTTTCATCGCCTGAAAGAGGCACTTGTAGTGATTCCCTTCTTGGTTGGTTGAAACTAGTAAATCAAGACGCGCAGGGATCTTGTCAGGGCCACCATTTGGTTGGGTTGGCTCAAGTGTTGTCGTCGACCACTGGCTTACGTTTAACTCGGCGTGCTAGCTGATAGCATGTTCGCTCTCAGTTCGATCTAGATCCGACCTCGACTGCAATACGCCTCTTCCGCGCGCTGTCCCGCTGCATTTTAGGGCAATGGCGCAGAGGCTGAGCCGCTCTTTGCGCGGTGTCAGGCGATAGAAGAGAAGACTCTAGGCCCTGAGCACTCAAGCCTGGCCTCAACTCTGAACAACCGGGCGTATTTGTTACACAAGCAGGTGAGAGCTGTCACGAATTTTTCATGAAGGTTTTCAGGGCTAATGTTGTCTTGTGTAAATATGTAAATATGCATGTGACTGTTCTTGGTGGGGTTCTTGGTAGACCGCTGGTACACCCATGCCGCTGCCTCGGCCTGCTAAAGGCAAGGCGGGCACGACAACGCCCACTCGTTTGGCCTGAGAACGGTTGGTCGAGGATGCTGGGCCCTGCCCACCTCCGTTTACAACAGCTCCGGCGATCCTGTTCATCACGTGTTCCTCCGCAATTGTTGTTGTTGTTGCTGCTGCTGTTGTTATCACGCTAATAACCCCCAGGTCACCTTAAAGTACCTCCAAATGTCCGAGTTTTTTTGCGTTCTCACGGGCACCCATCAGGGTTCTCGACAAAGTACGACATAATACAAGCGGATCCCAAAGAATCAACACCAAGCGAAAAAGCTATCAAGAACAGAACAATAATATACAAGACCCACATGTGTGTCGCAGGTTCACCTCTTGCATAAACACTTGCCATATGAGCTCCATTCCGACAGAAACAAAAGAAAGACATTCATCCTCACATCTGTAATACAAACGCCCAGATGTTACATGTCCGGGTTTCCGCCGGCCAGCCCCCCCCCGCCACCCTTGGCTCTTCATCAAAAGTCAAGGCAGTAGCGGGAAGAAATAACAACACAAACACGAAGGTGGGAACACATATGACGAGCACGAGACGAACAAGACAAGAAATGAGGCGGTGGGGTGGGTGTGTTGCAAGACAGTGGATGCCGCAGACACATTTTCCTTTGTAGGCAGCTAACACCGACGCCAAAAGGCATGGACCAGGAATGTCCCCCCTCGCCCGAGTCCCTTCTTCCTTATCCTATTGCGGTAGTTCCATTTGCTTCCCGATCTCTCGCAATGTGCCGAAGTCGACTGGCCTCTTCTTTTCTCGCTGGCCTCCTTTTTTTCTCGTGCCACGCCGCCATGAACTTGTCGCCTCCCTCCTTCACCCCCTTGTACCATGCCCCCCCCCCATCCTGCCGGGCAGCTAGCAGACGGCGTGGTCGACTTCGAAAGTCAACCACCTATCTTCTGTTGAACCAGTAGGTGGCCTCCAGCGCCTTAACATTGTCTGCCAGTGACTTCCCCCAGGGTTGCGCCCCGTCGACCCGGACGCGGCTTCTCCTCCCCCACTTGCACCCCGAACATTAGACGTTTCGGAAGCCTCCAGTCTGCTTGTCTCGCCAGACCTACGGCGAACAGGACTTGCCGCTGGCGGGTGATAGCCTCCGCGCTTTGGCCCTAGGTCAGCTTCAAAGCTTTGCCATACCTGGCGACATGTGCCTTGGACACGGCGCTACCCAATGACTTCCAGGAAGAGTCCGTAGTGGACGCGTGGTGCCGGCGCCATGCATCCGTACAGCAGAACCTCCACTGCTTCCGCGTTCAGCAGGCGCGCCCGGGTGCTGTCCATCGGTGGAACAGTGTACGGGAGACGTTCTTGACGCATCCCCACGCAGCTTCGTTCTGAGGCGAATCTTGGGCACGAGCTCTCGTCTTTGGTGGTTACGCCGCCCACATGTCGGAACTCAGTTGGTTAGAGCGTTCGTTTGGCCTGCGGCCTTACTATCAGTGATGGACGGGGCGGCGGTGGCGGTGGCGGTGGCGGTGGCTACCCTTTTCGTTTACTGCTCTGCCACCGGTACGATCCACTAAACCTATATATCCCTTTCTTGCCCTCATTTCAGGGCAGAACAGAGGAGGCCTGGCCATTGTACGAACGTTCCCTTGCCATCGTGGAGAAAGATTTAGGTCCTGACCACCCTCGCGTAGCCACATCGCTCAAGAACCTGGTGGACTTGTTGGAGAGTCAGGTGAGAGCGGTGAAACCCGTTCGTGAAACGGGAGGCATGCATTACTCAAATTTATGTTGTGCAGGTTGGCCACCCCGAGCAGAATAAGCTTTTACGGTGGGGGGTTTGAAGGAGATATCTAGCCTGAGTATCACCTCGCGATGGAGGCATTTCCAGTGATTTTCGTCTTACTTTTTTTGAACTTGTATATCGAAATACGGAGGATCCAAATCAGGGCCGCCATTTGGTTGAGTTGGTTGAAGTGTTTGCGATCGACCACCGTCTCATGTCAGCCGGACGTATAAACTTGGTTTGTATTAACTCGTAAATCGAAATGCGCAGGGGTCTCATCAGATCGGGGTCGCCATTTGATTGAGTCCTTTGTCTCGTCACCCCGCCACACTCGGGCGTGTTTGTTGTTATCGTCCATTCCTCCGAACTACTGTAACCCTGACCCTGCCTAACTCGCCATGCGTTGTTTCCCCATGTTCCAGGGCAAGTATGAGGAAGCCGCGCCGCTGTTGGAACGCTCTCTTGCCATTGCCGAGAAAGCTTTAGGATCCTGACGAGGCAACAATACTTTAACAAATTTGGTCGCTTTGTCGCAGAAGCAGGAACGAGCCGTGGGTACCTTCCAGTAAAACTCTTGTGGTTCCCTATCGAGTCATACGGTTTGTTCCTGGTGATCATGGGTTGAACGTTAGGAGCTTGAAGCCGACACAGCTGTGCCTAGATGACCGTTAGTCACCGACTCGTCAAGGTTGTCATAAGGACAGGCCGCCTGCCGACTCTGTCCGCAGATAGGTATGCGAAGGACCAGGGGAGAGAAAGAGATGCGAGTGACGTCCGATATTAGCATGCGAAACACGTCGTCTATGCAGTCTTATCCTCGATCACGAGGCAATATTAAGTAGAGTGTCGCACGTCATGCGGTCGAGCCAGGGGTAACGCCAACACGAGGCCAGCTTATCATTGGTTCAAAAGGGGTGCAGTTCTTTTCGGGTACATCGATACTGCAAAAATCAATCCAGTTTGTCATCTTGCTGCACACAATACCAACTGTACACCCCGGTTTTCCTGGCAGCAAAAGCCTCATCGTGTTTTTCCCTGTTTACCAATCACCGTCTTTAGCCCCCCCCCCCGGTGCGTCATGGTATGCAACGAGGGCAGGGAGGAACCAGTAGAACATAGATGGAAGTGGGGGATCGAGGAGATTGCAGTAGTCGACCAGTACACATACCTCGGAGTAGAGATCGCAAAAGATTGCTCGTGGAATGCACACATGTCCAAGGTAGCGGAAAAGGGCAAAGAACGAGCAGGGAAGCTTCACCCAATACTCGCAAACCGGCACCTTGATACACGCATCAAATTGACGGTTTTGAAGAGCGTAATCGTACCGCCGCTGGAGTACGCCGGAGAAGTATGGGAAGGAAATAAGAAGGTAGTGAAAGAACTCGAGGCGGCGCAGATGAAAGCAGCGAAAATCATCCTAGGATGCTCCAAGCGCACAAGTAATGCAGCAGTCAGGGCAGAATTGGGGATCCAATCCCTACGGTCGGGAAGAGACGTAAGGAAGCTGACATGGCAGTACCGCATGTGCGGGATGGGAGAGGAGAGGTTGCCGAGAATAGTATGGGAGGCGAAGTGGGCAAACAAAAAGAGGGGTAGACAACCCACGGAATGGGTCAAGGTTGTAGAGGACGTATGGAAGGGATTGGACATCGACGAAGATGAAACGCTGGAAACGGAGGGTCTACAGGGGTTCAAGAAGAAGATATCTGTTGCTTGTGCCGACAGAGAAGAACAGAATCTAAGGAAAGAATCCAAGGATAAGGAGGGTCTAGAAGTGTACGGAATGTTGAAAGAAGGAATAGGGTTCAAGGATTACCTACATGGACCAATGGATGCAGGGACAAAGCTTAAGGTCAAATTCAGGACCGGGGGCATAGGCCTTCGCGAACGTCGACGAAGACATAGGACGGTAGACGACGAAGACGACAAGTTCAAATGTGATTGCGGCTTCGAATGCGAAGACCGTGTTCATGTAGTCGCGGAATGTCCGTGGTACGGAAAGGAGAGGGAAGTGTACATGACTGAGCTGGGAAGAATACAAGGGACATACAGGGAGATGTTTGAGGCATGGAATAGAGAGGAGAGGACGGTAGCGGTACTGGGGAGTAGGAAGTGGTTTGAAAAGGCGGGAAGTGACATCGGTAGGATAGACAGACTAGGGAATACATTTTTGAGCCACCTTTGGCAAAGTAGGAAGGAACGATTGGCCATCGGTGATCGGTCCTGTGGGAACAATGCTCCGTCCTCTCGAGGACGCGTGGTCAATGGTCTAACCGCTAAGGCATGCAAAGCATAAGAGTACGCCCCCCCCCCCCCAACCCCC
>FN649754.1:881184-903590 GCA_000310025.1 Ectocarpus siliculosus
CCCCCCCCCCCCCCAACCTAGGTTTTTCAGGGCCTCTATTCGGGTGACGATTATTAGCGCTAACACAGGCCCTGAGTAGTAGTTCACGGTGGGAAAGCTGCCTTTGGATATCTGCATGTCTAAGATACAGTATGGTAGAAAGGGATTCTATCTGCCTGGCTCGGATGCTTTTTTTTGCAGGAGAGAGAGACAGACAGAGAGAGAGACAGACAGAGAGGGACAGCCAGAGGGACGGGGGGGGGGCGACAGACTTCTGTGAAATAATACACTCTTTTTACCATCGCCAAGGAAGTGAATCGACCAGCCCCCCGAGGCCAACAAGTTGGAAGGAAGGTGATATTCCTCGCCCTCACGGCGTGCATCGCTCAAACAATTAGCCTGGAGTCAACCGGGCGCCAGCACGCACTAAATGGGCAATTTTGTGGTGATGCACGTGCTCACCGGCCCCTTCTCAAGCGTCGAATGAATGTGGGGCGTGTCAAATGATTTGCCATTATCCCCACAGCGACAGGCGCCTATCGGTTGTCGAATTTCATATCATCAGCGATCTCTCGAGTTCTAGAGCGCCCGGATTCTACTTGAACGCGCCGATTGGCTCTTACGATCAACAAAGCACGAGGAACACCCAAAAGGAATTTCTACCTTGCGCGTCTCTTTTTCCCCAGACGCAAAATGGAGTTTCAGTTAGGGCCATCCCGCAAAAAGCGTAAAGACGCTGCCAGGAGGGCGATGGAATTGGGGAGGACGCAGCTGGGCTCAGATGCGCGACCTAAAAGAGGGGGGATTGGCCTGTCGAGATTCTACACGTCACCACAGCAATCAGCGCAGCACGCAGCACTGCGCAGCGCAGCAGTCTATCTGGCTGGTACTACAAGCAGCAATGGGCACATAGCACGGCAGTGACGGCGAATCAGTGCTGTGAGTCCGTGTGACCGCCGAATTCAGCAAAGTTCTTCCCTTACGCATCACACTCGTCGCCGTACAGCAGTAGTCGATTGGAAGGCTTGGGTCCCGTACATGTATATGGCCATTGTTCAGCTATTGTTCGGAGCTATCGTCCGCTGTCTTGGATAGCCGTATGTGTGGCTCTCATGGTCATGGTTTGAATCATCGCAACGAGCATGTTCAGGCCCTGTTTGCGCCTTGGGTTGAGTTTATTATATCGATTCCCCCCGCCTGTGCGCTGTGTAGAGCCAACCCTCGTTAAAATATCTTCTTTTTTTTTTTACACTCATGTCGTGGACAAGGGCCACCCTTAGCAGTAGATCTGGACCAAGAATTGTTGTGCAATAGTGCAACCGATAGGAAGGAGAAGAACAGTACATCTCGCCACAAACTAACAATGTTCCAACGAGAAACAGGAGTGATGACCCCACCCAGTGGACAGAAAAAAACAGTGTATCTCGATTTACAGTACATATCATCGACGTCCGTTCTCCGGTAAGTCCCTGCTGCAGTATTTTGTGGCCTTTAGAAACAAGAAAATCAGCAGTACATACGTCAAGGGTTACCGTAAGGTTGCAAGTCATTGCACGGTCGCTCTTCCAAATATTTTGCCATATATTTTTCGTCGCACAGGGGTGAGATGAGCGATGACCGTGGACCGTGCGATGGCTCCGGACCTTCGTGCGGAAATCGAACTAAATCAAATGGTTTTGATGCCTGCCTCTGTGTGGTGTTCGTTGGAGTCGAGTAGGCTACTGAATACTGCTATTCTTCGAGGTCGTGGTAGGACCAAGGTCGTAGTACGCCAGTCAGGTGATCGATCAGCGACCGTCGGGTGTCGCCACCGTATGATGGTGTATGTTGTCCCTGGGATATGCATTTACCGACACACGAGAAAAATCAGCTGCCGTATGTAGCTGTTCAAGCGGTTCATTTAGAGAGCTTGCGTCGCAGAGAGCAACCGTAGGTTTCCACTAGAGCGGGACTGCCGGGGGGACTCGAGTACATACCGATGACGGGGGCTCAGCTGGAATTGGAACTCATGGGTTTTCTAGCTGAACACCGCAAGCAAGTCCTAGTGTGTGACGCGGGCGAGCCCATGAAAGCAGCAGCATCCATGGCAGAATCAGCATTTCCAAGGGTGGGTTTCGAATAAATCAGATCTCGAATTCACATTCAGAGTTGGTTATAAGACCTCAAGATCCACAGAACTCTCTTGTTAATTGGCTGAAAAGTTATTCCACCGGTCGAATCTTTAGGACTTCAAACAGGGCGACCCAAAACCAGACCGAGTTTTGAAAAAGTCGAAATGAATTTATCGAATCCCGATTTGGGTGAACCGCAACCATAGTTGCGGGACCACGGTCTACTCGCATGCACGGCGCGTGCCCACCTACCCCCATCGACACGAACTCCATCCACCGCCGAGCACAGAGGAGAGACAACACAAAAAGTCAACCCAAAGGAAGGGTGACTACACATCGCATTGTTGGCGAGGGGGTCACCCTCCTCGGGGTGTGAAAGTGTCGGGTCTAATTCTAGTAGAAGCCGAATCAGACCAATAGGCAGCGCTGACGACAGTCTAATGCCTTGATTCTGGCCTCAGGTTCATATGTTTAGGTAAAAGACCAGTGGAAGTCATCAGTCGTAAGATGCGAGTCATCGCATGGTCCGGAGGTATCGCAGCCCGGAGTCATCGCACCCCCGCTCTATAGAAATATAATGACTGAATGACTTCATTCGATTTCCGCAAAGGGTCGGTAGTCATCGCACAGACTCGCAGCCCAGGGTAGATGAGGCGTGAACCATTCGGAGGCAAATTTCACCACTTCAACCATGTCCGCTGTATAAAGCACCGCAACCCATTCGTGGAGGCATGAAGGACAGGGAAAACACATAGGCATTTCCAATGTAACCGAGTTATCGCTTTAGTCCGGGCCTCGCCTTCAAGGATTTATATAGAACCGCGCATGCCGGAGTTGTGCAAGGGTGTGCTTTATTCAGAACCGCGCAGGCCGGAGTTGTGCAAGGGTGTGCGTGAAATCCGCGGCTTCATCTACAGAAAGAACTTCACCAGACTGTTCATCGAACGTCCAGAAGGACGAGTTCTCGGATAGAACGGTCTGGCTGGTCTCTTGTGGCCACGATCACGGCGCGTCGGCCTCTACAAAGAGCGGTGGCCCTGAGAACTCAAAGTACCCCGGGTTGTTCAGACTGCTTCCGCCCGAGACGTCGCTGAAAAAGGCGCGCGCGTCGTTCGTGAAGTAGAACTGTGCTCCCTCGCCGTTGCAGATGGCCACACCAGAGCTCGCCGAATTGTCTTGGGAGCGGGAGTCACCCGCAATGCTCACGTCACCATGGTTGTATATCCCGCCCCCGTCCCCTCTATTGTCGTCGGTGACGAAGGTTTGGCTTATGGTGACTCCCTGATTGGATGAGACGGATCCTGTGGCGCCAACATACATGCCCCCCCCAGGGCCCGGGTGGCTCTCTCCCACACCCAAGACGTCACAGGTCGTAAACGTCGCCTCTCCCTCCACGATGAATGACCCGGCCGTCCACACGCAAACTCCGCTGCGTTGGTACTGGGTGTGATCTGCGCCTTCTTCAATCTCATTGATGATGCGGATATCCTGCATCTCGAGGTCGTTCAGGAAACAAACGGTAGAGCTTTCGCCGACGTACACCCCTCCACCTCCACCGTCTACCCCATGTAGGACCTCTCCGTCTCCAATGATCTCAGCATTCGTCGCCTAATCAGTTCCGCTCCGTTGGCGGTGTGGAACCTGATGTCCGTCAGCGCCGTGGTGTCGCCCACGTATTCACTCGCCGAGTTGAGCGTGAGGGTGTTCGATGTCATGGTCATGTTGGTGAACGCCTCGCACTCGATATCCTGGAAGGGATAAATCACGTCCATGACATGTTGCGTCTGGGTCAGATTGAAGGCGGCCTGGAGGTCCTCGCATTTCTCGATCAACCCATGGGAAACTCCCACGAGCAACAATAGAGACAACGGTGAAAAAAACTTGGAGAACATTTTCCTGGACAAAGGAAATGATGGGACATGCACGCAAGGGGAAGGAAGGGAGCGGGCTGTCGGTTAAGTGGAGATACTTGCGTGCTGTTGGCTGCCCATGGGAGGGGGTTCGTACTGTAGGTAACAAATTCGAGCGAGGTTCAACAAACGGAACAGAAAAACACAACGAAATCAATCAAACGTTGAAGGTTCTCGTGTTTCCATAGATGGCCAGCTCATCAAAGCGTGAAGACAACGATCTTCGAGTTCCCGAGACACACAACTGCCGGAAAGCATCACCACTGCCGAAAGCATCAACTCCGTGGAACATTCTGATGGAGGAGATGGCGACGCCCGTGGCGTGCACACTTGGGTCCGCGACCGCGATGCGCCCGACCGCAGCTTCGTCATCGACCCCGACCGGAGCGGCCCCGACCCGCGCCGGCCCCCGCGCGCGCCACACATGCAGACCCAGCAGCAACGTCATCAGGTCACCCCCTCCGGCACGAGGTCATCGGCGCGGCGCTTGGCCGCCGCTGGGCCTCCGCCGCGGTCACCGAGGGTGTTGGCGATGCTTGCGATGGCGGAAGACTTCGACGCGCGGATGGACGATGAGCGGTCCGGAGCTGCCGGATGGGCCTGCGAGCGAGCGCGTGATCCCGACGGCGTGGGCGGAGGCGCACTCAGGCGAAGACAGCGACATCTGGTACAGCGCTGAGGACGCGGAGTTCACCGGACTTCTCGAGGCGGAGACTTTTTCGCCGGCGGCAGGCTCATAGCAGCCAGGGACGAACATCATTTCTGCCAAATGGGTGTACCTTTGGAAGTCCAACGAGTTCGGTAATGTGACGCGTGCAAAGGCCAGACTGGTAGCAAGAGGTTTTAGTCAGCGGGAAGGGGTTGATTATTTGGAGACTGTTTCGCCGTCTGTTTCTAGTATTCACGTTGTTGCCGCAGTTGCTTGTGATCTTGGTTGGGAGTTTGTGCACCTTTATGCTGAGCAGGCGTTCGTTCAATCCAAGCTGGACGAGGATGTGTACAATCGTTTGCCGAAAGGTTGTGGCTCTCTCTCAGGGAAAGTTGTCAAGCTTGCCCGTAGCCTGTATGGTCTGAAGAAAGCGTCCAGCATGTGGCATTAACATTTGCTCCGAGCACTGAAGCGCCTTGGTGTGCTGCTGATGCTTGTGTCATGCGTCTGATCGAGAATGGTGTTGTGACAATGGTGGTTGTTGTGCACGTCGACGACAGTTTCTCGATCGGGACCAAGAGTAGGTGTGCTCAGTTTGGCAAAGACTTGAACGCTTTCGTCCCGATCCAGAACCTTGGGGAGCTGAGTTTGTACGCGGGTGTTCGGTATTGTCGTGATCACGCGGGTGGCACGATTACGTCGTCGCAGGAGACGTTTGCTAGGAACTTGGTTGAGAAGTTCGGTGTCACACGCAACAAGGAGACTCCCATGGCAGTAGGCTTGAAGCTTGAGGATTTTGACGATGCAGAGCCTGATGTTCTTGAGCCTTTTCGGTCTTTGGTAGGACCCTTGATATGGCTGGCGAATCAGACTCGCCCGGACATCATCAACGCAGTGCGAGCTGTCGCGAGGTATGCCCACGCCACCAAGATGGTGCAATGGCGTGGAGCTTTGCATGTTTTGATGTATGTCAGGTTCACGGTCGGTCTTGGTATCACGTATCAGCGGGGAACGTAGGGCGGTGTCTCGTTGGAACTCTTCGTTGACTCCGATTACGCGAGCAACGCGACGGACCGGTGGTCGGTTTCTGGTGCAGTTGTGATGTGTGCGGGTGCGTGTGTCTCGTTTCTGTCGCGAACGCAGGAGAGTGTTACACTTTCTTCGACCGAAGCCGAGTATGTTGCGATGGGGGACGGTTTTCAAGGAAGCGATTTTCTTGCGCTATCTCTGGAGTTTTATCTTTCCGGATGAGCGCATTGGGTGCACTAGAGTTAACGAGGATAACATGGGGCCTTGGCCAACAACCCGGCCACCACCCCCTACTCTACGCAGATAGACATCCGACACCATCGCATTTGGGAGCGGGTGGCACGCAAGCAGTTTAAGGTGGTCCACGTTGCATCGGCTTTGCAGCACGCCGACTTTATGACCAAACCACTGCACAGGGCGGCATTCTGCTTTCACCGTGATTTTGTGATGAACATCAAGTAACATTTCTTTGTTGGTCGCTTCCGATTTTTTGTTGTTGCTTGACGTGAGGTTTTTTCTCTTGTTGCTGTCCTGCATCTGCAATCATGGGGGGGGATGTCATGTGTGACCATGATTATAGAGTGCATGCACATCAACTGATATCTTGTTGTTTCTCTTATGTTTTAGGATATGTCTCAGCAGGGGGCTGTTGACGTAAAGATGTAACGTTGGGAGAATAGTTTCTTGGGATGTCACAGCAGGGGGGCTGTTGGCATGGATGGATGTTTTTAGCTTTGTTTTCTACCGTTTCTTGGACAACAGCGATGGTATCGATTTGCGGTCACGCGCTGTATAGGGATTGGCCCTTGGACACTATCTTGGAGGGGTTTGACGTATTTTGACGATTAATGGTTGGGGCCATTGTGCTTTCCGAATTCTCGTTTTGATTGGTCACGAAGTTGAGTTTTTGTTTTGTTTGAGGATTCGGTATTCAACTCTTTTGAAGCTGGTTTTCCAGAAAAGGTTTGTTTCAATCCGACGCTTTCTCTGATGTAACACGAATAATTGTTGGGTGATTTTCCGAGGATGATTCGATTGTGTCAACGTTTTGAGATTCTGTCTAGGGGTGAATGTAATGGATTCGTGAATAAACTGATGGAGACGCTTTGTGTTAAATGCGTGATCAGTTTTTGTAGAGGATGTTTCTCAAGTGGCTATCTGCGTGTTCGCATTGATTGGGAGATCGTACGGCATATCAAGTAAGGGGGCTGTTTGTGGTACTTTGGATATGTGTCCGTTCTACATGCGCTGTATGCGCCTGATGGGGGGCACGTGAATGGGTATGAAGTGTAATGGGGGTAGGAGAAGACCCCTGCCTTTTTTTGGAGAGAAAGAGCCCACGAGCTCACTTGCCTGAGGGGCTTGCGTGACGGATAGATAATACATGGTCCTTTTTCATCTGCTGTTCCTGGGATAACATAGCACCCAGTCTCAACACCACAGACCGCTGAGGGTAGCGCCTCTTCAGTGGCCACCCGGTCAGCGCGGTTGAGGCAAAGATTAAAGACACACCTATGAACGTCCCAACACCCGGCGTGGAGGGCTACAGAGGGGGGGAACTCGACGGCTTGCCTCTACACCGGCATTTGCAAGTGATCAGTCGATGATCAGTCAGTACGCGTGTAGGGTCAAAAGCGCGAATTGATGTAGTTTTTTTTTGGATGAGGCCTTCCGCTCTGAGTCCGGCGGTCCCGCAAATATTGGGCCGCATCGACGGCAGTTGGTGCTGCAATGAATACGAATATTATAATATTATCCATCAACGTTAAAAACTTAATCGACAACAGCAGTACAGGGAAGGTGGGTGGTCTCGTTTTTTGTTTTCCTGCTGGAAATTGTCTCGTAATCAAGGTAGGGCGAAAAGAGAATGATCGGCTGTGTGCTTTATCAACATTTCCAGAAGGCCGATGCCTTCCTTCATATTTGGTTCCGAATCATGGATTCATCTGTAGCCCGATTGTTCTTGGAGATTCAACGCGAGATCCAGCTGGCGTGGGAAAAAAGAAGACATATCGCGCAGGTGGGGTATGGAAAAACGCCTGAAAAATGTCATACCTGTCGTGCTATGAACCTGATACATTCTATCTCTGGAGCGGGCTGGTTGCTCCCGCGCACATGGTGAGTGCACGGGTCGTTTCTGGCTAATCATCATTATTTCTCGTTCAGTAACGAGCGAATGCGCCAGATGTTTTCTCTACCTATGTCTTGGATGGTGTCCCGAAACACTCTGTCATTAAATCCCCCATGCAAAATCAAAGGTGTCAGCCAAGTCAAGCACTTCATTTCATGCCTTCTGCACTCCTGTAATATGATATTTATCTCGCTCCACACGTTGTGAGTGAGTCAACTATCTGACTACGTCCGGCCACAACGATGTGAGTGAATCAACTAACTGGTTATGTCCCGCCACAACGGCTCCCCTGCGATGAGTACCAACTGAACCAGTTCAACCGACGCTTCGGCGCTGATTTCGTGTGAGGGCGTTGCGAACACTACGTTCACATCGAACATGTACTCCAACCCGGAGAATGACACATCAACAAGCACGCAGAGGCACAACAGCCGTTGTTCGTTCAATTTACACCGGCCATTGTTGGACGTTCCATCACAGACCAAACTTGTGCTGAACGTGCATGCCAAGACGGCCGGTAGCCACGGGTTTTCACTGCGACAACATATCAAGAACCACGCCGCAGGGTCATACAAATGGGGAGCCCGAAAACAAGAGCACCCCTTCCATCGGACGAAAACATGCACGGCATTGCGCCCGACTAACTACCACATTGACAGTACGGGCCCGCACGAAAAAAAATCGGTGGAGGAAATGAAGCTGAACGTTTTTCGAAAAATAGGGGAAAAGGGCAAAAAAACACAGCTTCGTCTCTTTCACAACACAAGAAACGCCCCAACAAGAAACGTAATCGTGCTATTCCCCCCAGACACAGGAAACAAGGGTAGCTGGGGGAGTTTGTCCAGTAGGAAACGTCGGACTGCTGCCCTTTCCGTGCTCGCACTCCCTACAGAGTACCTAGCTGCAAGTGTAGGGAGAGGTATTTATTGTCGTGGCGTCCCCCACGCCCCAACACCGCCGCGGGCCGCGTTACCCACTGCTGTGCTGCTGTTGTTAGAGCTGGACCAACAGAAAGGGGTCGGAATGTGTCGGAGGGCGACAACCCCAAATGTTCGCCACACCGACCTCTATGGTTAATGCTGCATGAATGTTTGGTGTGTTGTTGCGTTCTCAGCCATCAAAACGAAAATAGGAAAGAAGAGAATCAGGATGATGCGCTAGCCCAAAATGTGAAATGAGGTTTTAGAAAATGAAGGACGTCGGCTGGTTCTTCGACCCAAGATAAGAACCTGAGCCTTGAGCCGATTTTGACGTTTCTTATCGGCGGGCCCGTACTGAGTATTCCCAAGGTGAGAGGGAAAAGGTCACATGGTCACGTGCTGTTTCCCGTGAGAGTGAAATCCCACTCCACCCTCCAAACCACGGCTAACGATCGCATCGCCCTTCACTTGTCACCGGGTGATGATACACTCTACAGCTCAAGTCCAAACAGCGGGTGACCACTTGGAAACAGGTGTCAACTAAAAACTTGGCAGGGGAACCCTGAGTCTTGCAATATGTGCCAACCTTATCGCGAATCGTATCAACACCGATAGGCCGATGCATAGCAGGTCCGAAGAAGGTGTAATTCATGGCGTATTTTTTAGATACTCTTGCTCTTGTCCGCCGAAACTGAACATTGTATGGTATGATCTAGGAAATGCGACTATAATGTCTCCACTCACTCGCTGCTGTGCACTGCGATCCTTACCGGAATCTATTGGTCGTCGTCGATAGAAATAAGGTGGAACTGGCAGATTCGGTCTGAAATATCGATAAAGCTCTACACTTGCGTCTTTCTAGAGAAGTGAGTTGATATTTGTGGCATGTGTCAAACAAATTCACTCGTATTGAGTGCTTTTAGACCTTCTGACTTCACGTCTGACGCGTCACATACACGGCGTATGAACCCTTCTCGCCATAACGACGAAGCAAGAAACGGCGTGTATGCCTTGGTCGAATCAACGTTGGATAGGAGATCTTCTCATTTCTCCTGGGCTTCTTGTTGCGTTCATAGCTCGACGTTTCGCCGGGCATGGTGCGGACGGCAGGTGCGGGGGACTGCAGGAATTTAACCCAATACTTCAGGCGACAATTACCCCGTAGCCTGGTGATGAACTCCCTGTTTTCGAAACAGTCTATGGCAGCTTCGATTTCCACCAAACGTTTCTTCCATCCCTGTGTCTACCCTAATGATCTTGTGAGCCCCAAACCAAACCCCACGAAACCACACACCAACCAGTTTGTTTCGTAGCCTTCCTGCTGTGCCATGGTGCCATATAGCTTGGCGTGTGTTCAACAACTGTACACCAGAATGTGCTAGGTTCGCGTGTACGGACACGCGCAGGGTTGGCTGGCCTTGTCTGCGAGATAGCCGGTGCGCCGGCGAGGTTCTGGAGACGCCACAATAACATTCCGAGATGCTTACACATGGACACTACCCCTTTCCAACAATTTGTAAGCATTATGCTGAAATGAAGGCATGCACCGCTGGAGAACAAATTAAACAAGAATGACCTAAAAACAAGCTCTTGTCTGACCGTCCTCCTGTCTGACCCCTCATGCAGCACATAGCAGTGCCGTAGGTTGAGAAACTTCGAAGCCGCATACTCCCGACAGTGCGAATGCAACAATGACAAAATGATGAGTGCGAATGCAACAATCACCAAAAAATGACGGAGTTAGACTGATTTTGGAAACCTCCCGACGAGGGTGATCGTCACCATTACAAGGCACGCAATACAAAAGCAGTTTTGCTGGGGCGAGTAGACGTGATTTCGCAAGCGATGAAGGTGCAGAATCTATCCCCACCTTCGGGATTACCCACGCATCCAAGGTCTGAAGACAGACGGCGGCAAAACATGTAAGAGTTATGTCTACTGATGAGCATTCCAAATTCCGACAAGATGATCAGGGATGATCCTGCCGGTCAGAAACACGGTCTGTGTGACCGCCTTCATCTATGTCGCACAACGCGGGATCGTGGGTGTGACCCCCGGAAGGCGATGCTATTGTGGCCGTTGCATACAGACGAAACACTTCTCCTTCCATCACGACGGGACTATGGCACTTGGTTCGTATAGTTGGGTTATTTCATTGATGATATCCGGAATACATATACCACTCTTCTATCCAGTTTCCATGAAAATCCGTGAAACGTTCCATGAAACGTCCATGATGAAATGATTCTTGAACGTCGATGAAATGCCCATGAATTGTTTCATGAACGTCCGTCACCTCATGGGCGTTCATGAACTCTCAAAATAGGCGTTCATGGATCATTTCATGAGCTTTCAAGTTCCAAGACGGACGTTGTTCATGCATTGTTTTATGCATGTTCATGGGCATTCATGAAACATTTCATGAACGGTCCATGAAACCTTCATGGACGTTCACGGGCATTCATGGATGTCAATATTGTGTTTCATGGACGTTTGTTGGATATCCATCAACTTTTATGACCGTCTGTGAATTGTGTCATGGGCTTTCACGAATGATTCCCTGGAACTCCACGAGCTCACATAAAACGTTTCATTGATGTCCACTGACCATGTTCCACGACGCACTCCGTCGATGTTCATGAGCGTTCACGAATGCATTTCATGAACATCCATGAAATGTCTTCATGATACGATTCACGACAACAATGTAATGGACATCTATGGAACTATTCACTCACGAACGTTCCAATAATGTCGATAATCTTGGGAATGTAGGCTTGTGGGTGTTGACGATTGTCCACATCGAGGTGTTGCAGATGTCGACGAAAAATGTATGTCCTAATTTGTTCTTGAGTTGGTGTGTGCTCTCTTCGCCGTGTGTCGCGCAAGCAGAACAAACTCTATGCAGCAATGACCACTGATGTACATCAGCAGAGCACCCGATTGTGCAGTCTTACAGTCACAGGTCAAAAGCGAAACGCAAGTGCTGCGGGTGAGCCTGTACGTGTCCCTTACAGCTGCAGCGCGGCGTACCAACTCGCTTGGTGTGCCGTGGGGCTCTTAGTACGAGATGCTTGGCTCTAAGTACGCAGGAAGTCCGAAGGAGAAGGAGATAGGTTGGTGGAATGGTGCGAGTAGTACATTGATCAATGGGGACCAGAAAGAATGAAGAGAGTAAAAGTGAAACCATAGAGGAGGTGGATCTGTCCCCGAAATTGCCGACACCACATTTAAACGTTTGTTGGGTTAACAATCCTGCTCTACATATATGGAACAACTCCGCAAGCAATAATCAACAAAAGCAATTCGGCTCTCGTTAACCGCTGTTTGTCACCTATATAGAGGCAAATAAAGTAGGGTAGTCTCCCTTCTTCTTGTTATATTCACTTCTTCCCCAACCATCACCACCATCCATCTCGCTATGGCCGCCCGCCACATTGGGGGGCGGAGGGCAATACTCAACTCTACGTAGTACTCTATACACCGAAATCGTGCGTCTCCCCACCCTCGCCCACGGCATCCCAACGACATGGACGTGCAACGCCTTCCCTACATGCCTTACCACACAGCAATCAATACGAATACTGGCGCCAAACACAATACCGCAGGTGACCGTGCCCTCCCATTGGGGCAAAGCTTGGTCGGGTGGAAACGCGTAACTGCAGCGCGTGATACTTAGGAAATGCTGATGCTGCCATGGATGCTACTGCTTCCATCGGCCCGGCGCACCCAAAAACTTGCTTGCGGTGTTCAGCAAGAAAACCCATGTGTTGCAATTCCAGCTGAGCCCCCGCCATCCGTGTGTGCTCGAGTCTTCCCCTGGCATGTCCCGCTCTAGTGGAAACCTATACGGTTGCTCTCTGCGACGCAAGCTCTCGAAATGCACCGCGCGAACATTTACATACGTCACCTGCTTTTCTCTTGTGTCCGGAAATGCATGTCCCAGGGACAACATACACAATCATACGGTTGCAACACCCGACAGTCGCTGGTCGACCACCTGACTGGCGTACTACGACCTTCGTCCTGCCACGACCTCGAAGAATAGGAGTGTACAGTAGCCTACTCGAATCCAACGAACACCACAGAGGCAGGAATCGTGAAATCCGCGGCTTCATCTACAGAAAGAGCTTCACCAAACTCTTCATCGAACGTCCAGAAGGCCGAGTTCTCGGATAGAATGGTCTGGCTGGTCTCTGTTGCCACGATCACGGGCGCGTCGGCCTCTACAAAGAGGGCCGGTCCGGAGAACTCGAAGTATCCCAGGTTGGTCAGACCGCTTCCCACGGAGTCACGGTTGTTCAAGTCCCTGAAGAAGGCGCTCGCGTCGTTCGTGAAGTAGAACTCTGCTCCCTCGCCGTTATAGATGGCCACACCAGAGCTCGCCGAGATGTCTTCGAAGCGGGAGTCACCCGCAATGGTCACCTCGCCAAGGTTGTATATCCCGCCCCCTTGTCCTCCAAAGTCGTCGGTGATGAACGTCTCGCTTATGGCGACTCCCTGGTTGAATGAGACGGATCCCGTGGCTCCAACGTAGATGGCTCCCCCAGGGCCTGGGGGGCTTTCTCCCGCACCCGTGATGTCACAGCGCGTGAAAGTCGCCTCTCCGTCGACGATGAATGACCCGGCCGTCCACACGCATCCTCCGCTACGTACGAACGAGGCGAAGTCAGAATCTTCATCCCTCTCGTTGATGATGCGGATATCCTCCATCTCAAGGTCGTTCAGGAAATGCACGGTAGAGCCTTCGCCGACAAACACAGCTCCCCCGTCCACCATAAGTTCGACCTCTTCGTCTCCAATGAAATTAACATGCGTCTCCCAAATCAGCTCCGCTCCGTTTGTGACGACGAGCCTGACGTTTGTTAGCGACGAGCTTCCGAAGAAGTTGTCCAGGTTTTCACTCGAGTTGAGCGTGAGGGTGTTCGATGTCATGGTCATGTTGGTGAACGTCTCGCACTCGATATCCTGGAAGGGGTGGATCTCGTCGATGACGTCTTGGGTCTGGGTCAGATTGAAGGCGGCCTGGAGGTCCTCGCATGTCTCAATCAACCCATGGGCAACTCCCACGAGAAAGAGAAGAGAAAACGGTGAGACGATCTCGGAAAACATATTCCTGGACGAAGGAAACGATGAAGTACAAGGGATAATAGGGGCAACGGCTGTCCGTTAGGGGAGATACGTAGTCGCGTGCTGTTGACTGCCTATAAAAGGGGGTGCGTAAATAGTCATTTCGAGCGACGTTCAACAAACGCAACAGAGAAACACAATGTATGCAAAGAATACTTGAAGTTGCCCCATATTTCCTTTCCAAAGTCCTGTTGTTTGACAGCATTTTGTTCCACTCCAATTAACCCGATCTGGTATATTCCTGGCTACAATTACATTACGCTCGGTTGACGTAGTCTGACATGCATACGTACTCATTATCAATCATGTCAACGCGTCTTCTACGACAAGGTTGAGCCAACCCGGAAAGAAGCAAGCATTAAACATGTCGGGGAGTGGGCGAGTCTTGTTCGGAATAGAGCGCAGCCGTATCGGTTCTTGATCTGCCCCCCCCCCCCCGACATTGCTTGGGCGTGCGTGGGGAAATGATACGAGCTGCGCTGCTGAATTTTCCAACGGTCAGCGTACTCAAGCCTTGTGTAGTAAGTTTACCACGAACCCCTTCGCCGTTGGTGATGTGTTGTCGTTCTTGTTAGTGGGAGCCGTGAGCTCAATCTGTGGCTTGTTTTTTGCCCGACATACCTGGGACAGCGTTCGTCGAGTGATTGCGTATGGAGTCGGATCTGTGGACGAGATGACTGTCTGAGGTGCCCAGCACATAGGTTGGCATTGGGCAGTACGACCAGAGGATGGTAAAGCGCAGCCACCACGTCAGCTGTCCTGCCCATGGCACTCTCCGTTCTTCCCCCCAACCGGGTGTGAGTGATAACAAGCACCTAAACATCAAGCAGTACAACTGCTGCAAGAACGACAAGGGCCCATCACTCTACATAGAGTGTTCGTATGCCCTAAGCACGATCGCCCGTACTCCTTGTTCTTTCCCCCCACCCGGTGAATCTAACAAGCACTGAAACATCAAGTATCAAGGCTACATAATAGGAAGTACGGTCGAGCGTACTTAGGGTATACGAACAGGCTTCCGGGGTCTTCTTTTCTGCGGCACTTGTAATATCATATTGGTGTACAGTATCTGGGCCCATACTATGTCACGTTGTTTCTCGTGCATGTCCCCTGTCGGCCAAATAGACTATTGTGTGCACACAGAAGGCGTCCGCTTCAGGTGGACCGGTGCAAGAAGAAACAAGCACTGGGTGGAGATTCGTGAAGGTTCGAAAAGTGAAGACGCCGACAGCAGTGTCAACAACAGTGGCGGTGAGTCCTGTTCATTTGTCGCGGGACACCCCGGTCCCAAGGTTCCAGTTTCGGTAGCACGATCATTTAGAGTGTACATAGATACATGTGGCGTTTATTCAGGGGTGGACCTTCAACAAATGTTTGCATAGGTTGGCTGACGAATAGGAGAGCTATGTAGCTGAGTGTCCTCTACCTGGTACGGGAGAACAGGAGGCGGGAGGTTTGTGAGGCGCACTCACGAAGGACGCCATGGGCGACATTATCAGCATCTGTTGAGAGGGATGCGTCGCTCATCTCTGTGAAGGACGATGCGTTGCTATCAAGGACGGAAAGCCCAGTATACCATTCGAAGTGTGCCCTGGACATCCATATAGAAGCATGTACGTACGGTATCTCCGAATCACACGAACGCTGTCTCCGCTGAAGAGGCGCGCTAAGCATGGTATCGGTCGCTCAGATAGTTCTTTGGACAATATCGCAACCGTCTGACCTCTGCACATCAGTTCGAATCTTGGTGATGCCTCGCCAGCGGGATTGTTTTTTCACCATCTACATGGCATCCCCAATAAAGAAGGACAGCGGCTACTTCGTGGGTGCAAGTAAACTGCGGCAAATATTTGTGTCCTAATTTGTGCCACATCATTTACTTTATGGACATCACGGGCAGAGCAGGGAAGACGGAGACGGACGGCTGAGCCCTCTCGTTATAGGAACACCGCACGCAGAGCAGATTTATAGTGGAGAAGTCAACATAACCTCTTTGGACGCAGTCTTCGTTACTATGGCTCGCTCCTCCAGGATTGTGTGTAGCTCGACATCCTGAATCAAATGATGACGAAAACATCGCTGACAAGAATGATAGACGATGTATGCACGGGCGGAGCTTCCACGTATGATGCGGAGAAGAAGGAAAATCGCCTGGGTTGTCTCGTACGTAGATGATGTCGATTTGAACACGGACTCCGGAAACAGCGGTCATGAAAGTTGGGTGATATCCTGAGGTGACGATGGTGAACACTGTAGGCGGTGTGGATGGCAACGTTGAGAAATCTTGTCCTCAACAGTTTCGTTTCTGCCGTACGGATGCTAGCGGATCGCAGGGAAAGTGTGAGCATGCAACCTCCAAGTGTTGTTGGCGGTCAAGAGCATCTCAATAGTCACACAGCCGCGGATGGAAGTCAAGTCAACGGAAGGACCAGGGGAGCGGCCTTCGGTCGTGTCCGAATCGTTGTTCGAGGTCGCTGGCAATAGTGAGGTCCGCACTTTCTGCAGTTTTCCTAAACCGCCCACGGGACACCCAGGGGCATGCTCATGGGCAGTCAATTAGTGCCCTCCAAACGGCACCACGTACGTCCTAAACATTAGATTATCTGCTGTGGGACGGCAGCATAGCGGCAAATATCCCGAATGCTAACCCTAGCCCAGACCCCAACCCCACACGATACGTGCTAGATCGGCGCTGGATGGCTAAGTTCTAGGTTAATGTGCCGATGGTTGAGTTCTAGGTCGATATGCCGGTGGAGAAATTATATTGGTTGGTATACTCACGGTCGGCACTTCAGGGGCACTTCATGGGCCGCCCATGGGCCCACCCATGGACGGCCATTGGGGGCCTATGGGCGCCCCATGGGTGTCCCATGGGCGGTTTACAAAAAACGCCAGTAGTGAAGAGTGTGGGGGATGGCACATAGTGGGCGTAAGGAGTGCAATACCGCAATGAATACGCATATGCAATGCGCGAGCGAGTGTGAAGGTGTCAGCATGGGTACTCGTTCCGATGGGGTTTCGTCGATTTCTTTTTTGGGACACGTGATCAACCTGTCTTCTTGTCTGTCGAGACACGACCGTGCGTCTCTGAACTCTGCTTTGACAGTCTTCACTGGTTTCCGTCATGGAAGTTTTCATTGATTTCATGAATTTATTAGCGACGGCTAAGGGGCTTGCTCCAGCGCCATCGAATAAGCCGTGTATGTCGTGGACGCTTGCTTAGAGGCCTTCGAAGCTTTCATCGACGTTATGACCGCTTGCATTCAACCTCCTTGGAATATTTCCTTCGACTTTCAATGGAAGGAAGCAATAAAAACTTCCGTGAATCCTCCACAACTTCCTGGCGGCTGTCAGGACCTCTTCGATGGACGTTTCCACGACGTACGGAAAAATGCCAGACGATGGCACCATGCCACGTATATCGTTCTCCGAGGCATTTTCAAAGCATGTCGGACGTTGCTCGACAGGCATTACGTATATATTTCACTACACAGCACCGACCGCACTTAAGGAAAAGACGCCAGTGGCGAAACACGGGAACACGCTTGCAAAGGTCATGAACTAGGGTCTTGTGGGAAAAGTTCGCAGGTCAGGCTAGGCAATTTTAATTCCTGGTTATAGCCAAAAATGACAGATGGAAGAGAAATGTGTTTTGCATATACGGATGAGTGAGATGTAGACATTTTTTTTCCCGCGGATTTTTTTGTTTCCAACGAAATATTTATAAAAAAAAAAAACAGAGGAGGAGAGCGCATGGGACCTACCACCCGCTTCTGTACGTCCCTACTCCATAAAACGATCGGTTGGTCATCGTTCTCGGAAACATGTGGCATTGCTGTAAGGTGGAGCCGTGAACGTGTCATGGCTGAGATAACCATCGAGCTCCACCCTGATTCTCGCCCCGGAGCACATATATTGCACGTTACCGCGGAAAATTATATAAAAAAAACGCTTCTTAGGTGAGGAGGGAAAAAGCCAATAGTAAGGCAAGCAAGGTTCGCCGGCTGAAGCTCCTACTGTACGCCTAAATGCTGAAATTGCGAAGCCTTAACCACGCACCGCCAGCCAGGGAGGGATTACGACGCGGAAGCAGGGAGTACAATGTCTTACCGTGTGCATACGTACGTGACAAACATCTGTCTGTGATTCTCTTCCAAGGGTGTCATAAATAGCACACCCGACAAACCAGAATCATCCCAACACCAGCATGAAATTACAGAGAGATGAACACGACGGCTACCAAACTGTCTAGTTGAGCACCTTACCCAAAGGGTGTGTGCTGCGCGGGAAACCGTAGTAATACAGGTATTTTCCGCTGATTCTATGAATTACGAATAATGAATTCGTTTCTTGGATAGAGATGGATATATTGTGTCATATTGAGAACACTAAAAAGGCGCGCACTTGCGGGAAGAAATACGGCGCATAAGTGTGCTCCTGCAGTAAACCCACACCCTGTACAAATACTCCATTTGCCATTCGTGTCGTTTGACCAATACTTGTTCAGAATAGTAGGGGAAAAGTTGTTTCCAGACAACAAATACTCGTTCAGATGTGTGCAAATAATTGCTTCCAGACAAATGCTGGGTGAAAACCGTGTGCAAACTACCATGATTGTACGCATATATATTCCGTTCCCAACAAATACTTGTCAAAATTTACGTCTATTCTAAACTGGATGGCTGGTTGTCAGCAGGGCAGAATTCAGTAGAGCACGTGTAGGATATGTGAGCTCAACAGAGTGCAAATCGATAAACTGAAGCCATGATATTTTCCTCGAAATTCAAGTGATTGACAGACGAAGGAGCGAGGATTGGGTAAAACAACCACATGATGCCCCGCTCTAGACTATACGTTCAAACACAAACAAACAAACAAACAAACGACCGGTGACTCTCAGCAGCATTAGCAGCTAGTGCTGGTGTGGAGGCAGCTGTCATGTCTGTGTTCGCGCTTACGGCGCGTGCTCGTGTGTGTGCCAGTGGTATGTGCATGTACGTATGTGTGCACGACAGCTGACGGTCCTCAACAAGCTATGTACCATAGTAGATACTGCCCTTGGTTGAATGATGTCTCAATTCTACAGTACTTGATCTTCTTAGACTATTTGTTCCAAGCCAAGTACTCTCCACAGAATGTGTGCAAATATTTGTTTCCAGACAATCACCTCCTCCCGATCGTGTACAGGGTGTGAAATAAAACTAAAGCAATAGTCTAGTCTAGAAGACCGCTCCTGATTGGGGAGTAATCTCGACCGGGTAGTATTACACTGTACTGCTGCTGCGGTCGTTGATTGGTTGCTATGTATATGCATGCAAACATTTCTCGCAAAAGCTCCGGAAAATGATCGTCCTGCTGTCTGTGTGACTCTGCTGATTGACACAGAACCCATGAATGGGAGGAAGGACAGACACCACACACAATTAATGTCCACAATGACACGAAAGTCTAACGACACTAACGACAGACGGTGTACTTCATGCCAGCAAGAATACCCGTCCGTTCCGTTTGATCTTGATCGTTTTTGCTTCTACTGCGTGGTATGAGGGATCGTGAGCGGGCGTGATGAGACCAGAGCTCAAGCAGCAGAAACAATGGCCGTAGCTCTGTTGCGACGCACGCTTGCTGGCGGAGATTAGTTTCCTCGGTATTATTACCGCCATCGTACCGCTGTGGTGGCCGGAATCTACCGATATACAACAGTACCGCCGTTTTACCCCCGAAAAAGTGAAAAAATTCCGCCGATGGCCACTTTTATTTTACCGCCTCCGCCAAACAAAGTCGTTAGGCAGTACGACCAGAGGGACATTTACCACCTACCGCCAAAACAAATAGAAGTACGCCAAATGGTAATACCGCCGAAAACGTGTCCGCCTAATAACAAAACCGAGCTACGTACGGTTCCCTTCAACTTGAACACAGCGTACGACGGCGCGTCGTCATGTGCGTCGTTCTACAGCAGCAATATATTGACACCCCGCACAGCATTGTAAGTCGAGGACTCGGGGTAATTCCAAGAAGACATATGGACACAACTACAGTATATAAACCGACTGGGTCGAGTCGTGCACGAGATATCCCCGCCGGACCCCGCCTGCTGAACGTGCAACGGGGGAGGAGGTGCCTCGGGTGACTGGTTGTAGGAGTGCAAGGTCTCGCCTGCTGCCGTGTGTCATGCTGTATCTGTCCCTACAACCAGAGCCCATTAGGCCAACAGCCATAGGGACACTTCTATTGGTACAGATATGGCAAGCTGGACGACGAATCCGAGTAGACACTGCTGTAATGTAAGAGGCCGGCAGACAAGCTGTCCAATGATTGGTCTCGATGCAAGAGAGAAGCACGGCAGCACGGCGGACGGATATCTTCTGAACACAACTGAATCACCAGCGCCTTCACTATTTGGTGTGTCTATTCTCACCTGATTAATATTGCGGCACACACACGCGTTCACAATCTTTTCCCACAGATCATGGGAACACGTGCATAAAGCAGCGTAGCTGCGTAGCCTATGCATGTTCGGAGCATCTCCACCGATTCTGCCATGGTATCATAGCTCGATCACTCAATCACTCACCACGTGCTCCTGGTACGACAGTCGCAGCACCTCTCCAAGCTCAGAATTGATATGTAGTGCGTGTGGAGGTCGACGGTTTGTCGACGGGTTAGCTCCCAGATTTGGCCCGAAAAAGAAAAAAATAAACCCAAATTACCCCGTTCCGTTCCCAACGGAAAACATTTGCTCCCTCGCATTTTCCGTACGGAGCACGTCCTCGTCCATGGAGTTTACAACAGAGGGTGAGTCATAAGGTGTGTGCTGCAAGGATGTACGTACGCATATTCACCCCTTGACCGATAGACGACGCGGTGCCTCTGGCGCTACATTATACACCGAAAACAACGTGAGTTTGTGCACGGCGAAGAAATAAATGTTTCGCCGTCGTCAGCGCAATAAATATACTGCTGGCCTTATGTACAGTCCGCAGTATAGTCCAACATAGCGGGTTGAACACAGCTTGTGTGTATGTATGTACATAGTCCAACCGGTAGAGTATACAAAACATGGGTGGAGTTAGAGAGAGAGAGAAGAGAACAAGAGAGAGACCGCCGCGTCTTCTTGATATATACTTTCAACCTACTGGCAGCAGCTTAGTCTACTGTTTCTACAGAGTAACATAGACTAAACGCCGGTACTACCTCACTCGAAAATGAATCCCCGAGTGATCCTGGGAGATGGTGATAGTCTGCCGACGAGCTCATGCAGAAAGTTGTACAGGGCGATACATTTATGTGGAGTGTGCACGTCGACCACACCCGACACCCGAAAATACGGCCGGGTGCTTGTATTGTGTGTCGGTCGAGACTACTTGAAGGGCGAGATTGTGGTGGGCGGCAAATATTGGCCCCACGTATATTCCACACCCGCATAGACAGGTGGAGGTCGAACCCCCTTGGGAATGCTCCTGCAGAGGGGGGGGGGGGGTCTCATCGGCAAGGTCGAGCCCCTGAAGAGTCCACGTGGGTTGTCCACCTCTATCCTGTTACCAACCTCGGCTACCCCTCCGACAGAAAAAAGGTTTGGCAAACTGCGATCCGATGTGATTGACAGGCTCGATCGCGTACGTGGGATTGGCAAGGGTGGTTCGCGAGCGTGGGATTGGCAAGGCTTGATCGCGAACGTGGGATTGGCAAGGGTGGTTCGCGAGTGTGGGATTGACAAGGCTAGTTCTCGCCAACGTGGGATTGGCAAGGCTCGTTGCCTACGATGTGCTTGCCAGGCTAGTTCGCGAGCGTGTGATTGCCAAGCTCGTTCGTGAATGTGGGATTGGCAAGGCTACTTCCCGAAAGTGGGATTGCCAAGCTCGTTTGCGAACGTGGGATTGGCAAGGCTCGTTCGCGAACGTGGGATTAGCAAGGCTTGTTCGCGAGCGTGAGGTCGCCAAGGTGCTATACTGAGCACTTCGACCGGCAGGGTCGGGAAACGTCCGAGATAGTAAGGCAGTCACGTTCGTTAAGGCCGATATCGCGAAGGCGGCACACCTCCCACCCCCCTCACAGCCGTCGTGGCCGAGGACCGTGAGATGGATACAGAGTTCTTCGTTTTCCTGCGAATCCCCAAAACAGCGACAGCGATTCTTCTCGATGTCAGTATGTGCCTCTCTAGACCAACGCGAGGCACCGCGCAGAAGTATACCTGCACAAAGGCAACAAACTCATGCAGTAAAAGTAACATACCAGCAAGTACAGTGGAGTCCGCAGCGGAATACACGCACAACTCCACCCACGACACAAAAAAAAGTACGACACGAGAGTCATCACCCTCTCCACATGACACGCTACAACACGAAGCGCCACGCATTCACAAGAGAATGGTTTTGTCTTAGTAGAGGCGGTGCGCACGTCAGAATGCTACACAGAGACACTACATGCCACAAAAACGCACCACCGAGATATCACCACAATCCCCCTTCTCACTCTCTCCATCGTATGCGTACGACACGCAAAAATATAGCCAACACAATTGAACACCCACAGACCACAACGCGA
>FN649754.1:903690-920836 GCA_000310025.1 Ectocarpus siliculosus
AGACCACAACGCGAGAAACGGCCCGGCACGCAGGAGCACAAGAAGAGACATACCCCTCTCTATAACTACGCGCAGTCTATACCGTCCTCGAGGAACTCAACATTTTACACGTGCATATACATGAATCGGATAAGATAACAACAAACAACCGGATAAGACGTATACTCGCAAAAAAACCACAGAAAGTCATTGGCAAGAAAGTCCGCGGCTTCGCGCACCTCCCCCGTCAGCCACGACTATCAACACCACAGCAAAAGAGTCACCACCCTTTGAACGACAGATGTAAAACCAAAGACAACCTATCACAACAACATCGGTACCAAACCCTGTGCCATTCGACGGGCACCGTCCGCCGTGCAAAGTCGACGACGTCACAGTAGTATACACATGAACAGGATGCACACCCACGCTTGAGCCTCTCTCGACAAACACATGATGACCCGTAAGTTTACAGAACCCCCCCACCGCGACAACAACAAAAAAACACAGCACGGTCTGCAGTCACAGGCAAAAATACGAAACAAAATTAAAGACACACAAGTCCACAGCAACGACGGAACAAGACCGTACTTTTTCTACGCGCAGAGTACCCTATTATTCGACTGGCACCGTGCGCCCTGCTGCGTGGACGACCTCCGTATTGTACACATGTGATAATGATAATGATACGAACACAACGAGGTGATGTCAAAATTACATGATCGGCCGTAAGTATACAAAAACCCGTGCCCTCACCACTAAAACAAAAAAATGCAGCAAGAGTCGTCACCCTCTCTCATCACAGAGAAAAACAAAACAAGATTGAAAACACGCAAAGTCCGCGATGCAGACACCGCACACAGAGAGCCGGCCCGTTGCCTTCTGTTGGCGTTGCACGCAACCGAAAGCTAGACACGCGCCAAACCAAACCACAGCAACACGCCTCCAAAGATACATGGTCGGTCGATGGTGCCACCTTGTGGCCTCCCACCTGCGTTCACTTTCACAGCTTCTATCCAGAAACCTCTCCTGGTGCTCCCACCCCTCCGGCAGCTGCTCCCGTCGCGGCCCCTTCACCAGCTGGTCCAGCCGTGGACGAGTCCTGGCTCGAAACCGACAGGTACGGCCGAAACAGCTTGTCGGCATCTGCTTTCGACGAGATGCTGTCTGGCTTCAGGTTCTTCGACCTGAAGATCTGTTCGACCACAACTTTGAGACGCCCCCGGACCCTGCGAGCAAGAAAGATGGGCGCGTGCGGAGGAGAGAGCGGGCATGCAGTACAACATGCTCAGCCCGCGTTCCGCGATTGGTTCTTGAGTAGACACACACCATCGAAAACAAACAGTGGTCCAACGGCTCTGACACCGTTTTTGAAGGCAGCAAAATGTTAACCGAAACGTTCAAATTTGCAAATTTTCTCGTAGTATTTCTCATAAACGCCCTGTATGGGGAGAAAACGTTGCGCCAAACGTTTTGTAGCAAGCTTTTGCTTTCGACGAAATTGCGCGATCTGAAGCAAACGTCTACGTGACCATTTCTCGTGACAGTAGTTTTGCGACACACGTAGACCCCCGTTGCTAAACAGCGTGTGTTTGTTAATATATCGGCGAATTCTAAACGAAGTTCTTCATGATGGTATCCGGAGTGGGTTGATGCCATGGGCTGTTGGGCCAGGCCAAGGCTTGGCCCCGTGAGGTGCCGAATGCGCCGGGAAAAACGTTTGTGTCGACGCACGAATGTCAACGGCCACGAGCGGTTAGTTCGAGTTCGGTGTCTTCGACCGACACGTGTTTGGTTTTCCAGCGATATATTTTCGAAGGAGGAAGCAACAGCAAGAGCGATGCCACTCCGAGGGAAGCAGCTCTACAAAGCATTTTTCTGGTACGACGCTAGATGCCTTGGAGTATCGTGAGTGTGGAGACAAAAGGGCCCAACTACCCTCTCCCGCACGCTCTGGCCGGTTTCGTCGCGGTGTGGTATGAAGGGGGGTATGTGACTGCCTTTTTTGCCACCAGTCCTATGAAGAACACTTCCTTGGGCCCTGAAGAGTGAGCGTGCAACGAAAGTGTTTTTGACAAAACTTCGAAGGTAAGGTATACTCATACTCAGGTAGTTTTGAGAAAATACTCAACCTTGAGTATAGCCCTTGAGTAAGTATTTCAAAAATTCTTATCGATACTCATGATGTTGACTAAGCACTTCAGAAATACTCATGCGTACTCAGCTGCTTGAGTATTTTACTCAACCTTCAGAAAGTATCCTTGAGTAAAGTATTAAAAAAAACACTCACCTTGTACTAAAGCCTTTACTAAGTATTCCAAAAATTAGTCATCCGTACTCTAGCGTTTCAGCAAGTATTTGAAAGCTACTCAGCCGTACTCTCCAACCGAGTTTGAGTATGCTTCCTCACAATCCTCTGAGTACGGCGTTTAGAAAAGGTATTCACTAAACACACCCTCGCAAAACTTGTCCACAACACTACGGACTTCTCTCGCAACTTTATGCTCCCATGAAAAGCGGTACCAGGTCCCAAGCGAACGGTGAGACTGCGTACCATTCCATTCTCCCAAGTGACAAAAAAAATTGCTGCCCTCGGGAGAGAACAGCGACGCCAGTGTCCCGGAAACGAACACGACAATACTCACGCCTTGTTGAAGACTTGATCATCGTTGGTGTCCAGGAAGCAACGCTTCGTCTTCTTCCTCCTGCCGCCGTTACCGTCTCCGCCGGTGCCGGGTCTCCCTCCTCCTGACGCCGGGTTGCGGTACTTCTCCACCCAGTCAGCTGCTCTAGCCATCGCTTTGAACCCGGGCGCCTCGTGGACCGCAGCCAGCTCAGCGGTTAGATCGTTGGCCTCTGATTCTTGGCTTTCCTCGGCAGCGGTGTTGAACATCTTGCGGTCCTCGTCGAGGACCTGCAGCAGCCATTTAACCGTGGAAAACATGACGTGGCTCATCACCTGGCAGGTCGGAGATGGGATTGTTAATCGGGGTAGAGAGAGGGCGGCAAGTAGGAGCACGTGGCCGGATCGTCACAAGTCTAGAAGGCAACCGTTGCTTGCTCGGACGTAGGCAGCACAAAGCATAGTAAACTCAAGCCATAGAAACTGCCATGTAATAATACAATAGAGGATGTGTGCGGGGTACGGTCGCTTTCGGGGAAGCACGCCGAGCAACACGTGACACAGAGGCAGAGAAGGATTTCCGGCCCACCCACTCCTTTTCCTGCCAAACGGACAACACTAGGATGTACCAGAAGACGCCTGGTTTGTTTGTCTCCCTTTCTCTCTCAATCTCTCTCTCTCTCTCTCTCTCTCTCTCTCTCTCTCTCTCTCTCTCTCTCTCTCTCTCTCTCTCTCTCTCTCTCTCTGGTACCTCTCTCAAGTGCAACAAATAGACAATCCGAAACAAAGAGTAACATAGCAACCATACGCACACAACACATCAGAGAAAGACAAGCATGATCTTTTCGGAACAAAAAGCCGCATGTTCGTCCCACCTATATATGAACACCTTGCGTGCTAGAACTGCCGTCGGTCACACAACAATGTCTTACCATTTTGTCGAAAATCTCCTCGGTTGTGGAGAAAATTTCCCCGAGCGGGCGACCGTCGTGGTGGTTCCGGACGGTTTGGAACGCTCGCGCCGCGAACTCTCCTGGCTTCGCCAAGGCGATCTGCGTGTCAAACCAGAACAAGAAAAATAAGAGACTGGTCAGTTTTCGGGTTGCGAGGAACGCTAACGTTCTCTAGTCTAAACCTACAAGCGTTGCGACGATATGTCACCGTGAGGGGTGGGGATATTTTGGCGAAAACACAAACAGAGCAGCGGGTTCTAGCCTACGACCACGCCCGCTATACCATGTACGGTGCTTCGGAAAGAATGCGGCCAGCGTATTGTGGCAGGAGTAAAGCAGACGTGGGGAAAAATACTCCATTCGGGAGCTAGACATGGGCGACAATACACCCTCGGTTCGACGCCCTAAAGTTGTGCGACCCGCTCTATTTCGCGGAGATGGACCCCGAAACATGGAGGCCTTCGCATGATACACAAGAACAAAACAAAACTCTTCTCGGCCGCTGCCCCACCACGACCAAGCAACCAACGAGTCGAAAACTACGCTTGCAAGATAGACACAGTAGGTAGAGCAGGCGGTTTCCTGCAACGGCATCTGAGGCAAAGAAGCCGTAGCGCGCAGCCACACACCGAGACGTGTTTGTTTGAGAAAAAATATGCCGGGGGCGCACACTCATATTTACCTCCTTTTAGACCGATCACCCACCTCCTTCCACTTTTTCTGCAGCCCGTCTTCGAGCAAGGCGAGAGTCACGCGGCATGGCCTCCTCTGCGCGGGGATCCCATCGTAACGCCCATCGGCGGGTTCTTCTTCGTTTATTGTCGTCCTCGTGGTTGGCCGCCGCCATGGCATCCAGGGCTTGCTCCAGGCTCGAAAAAAAGACAGTCCTTATCGCCTTGTTCGTTTCGCTGGCTTTTGTAGTGAGGCTGACGCAGAACTTGGCTGAAAAGGGCAAGGAAGCAACAAAGTGGAACAAGCAGAACGAGTTTGTTAGGAACATCATCATGGCAGTCACGATTGGTTGATTGTGGTGTTTCTTCGATGTTGTGTGTGTCGTATTCGTAACAAAATACAAGCGCTCAGGACGCGGGGGGCTACCCCCCCCCCCCCCTTCCTTCGTTTGCTCCACCCCCCTCCGTGCAAGGTGGACACGAACGTTAATGAGAGACGTCAAATGCATACCTAGTGGGACGCTCCTACCTGGTTGGAAAGACGTGAATATCTGCCGAAGACGTGGATGGAGCTGTAATGTCACCGAAAATTGATGTGGCGATGAGTTTGAGGCCCTCTTCACAAAACTACCACCGATGATGCAACGAAGAGTAAACAGAAAGAAAGGTACTTCGATATGGCACTTGGTACGTATTCGCGCGGGCCAGAAACAAATCTTATTCCACAAAAAATCTGAACACCACCACTCCATCTTGACAGCATTGATTGATGATTGTTGGACAAAGCTCTTCACGCATAAAAAAGCACCCACAGATACATAGATGAGTCGTCTTAATCGCTTCGAACAACAGCGCCACAAGTTGACAGCATTGATTGATTGGTGTCATGATGATTCCTACGTATTCGCAGACCCTCAAGAATCAATTTTTTTTTCGCTCAAAAACGAAAATCTGAAACAAGACCAACAACTCGACAGCATTGACTGGTGATGGGTGGACAAAGCTTTTCACGTACAAAAGCACCGACAGATTCGTATAAATCGCTCTGCGCGTCGGAGACAGATGTGAGGACTGGTGTGGGTGGAGAGAACACCAGCAGTGGCTGGCAGGGTACATAGGCTGCATGGAAGACATACACCACACAAAACATCAACCGCTCTACGCAGCAAACCCCGACACAAGAGAGAAGTCCACAAAGATGTTGGTTCGGAGAGGAACAAAGCGGTGTCTCGTCCAATCAGCGTCGCGAACCGAAATCGTGACATGACAGCAGCACAGATGCAGGTGCGAATGGTTCCGTCTTCGGCGGTGCGTGCAGCTCGCCGTGCACGGGGCGAACTGAGCCCACGACGACGAAGCGGGAGGCCGAACGGTGTCCGGCGGCGGGCTGGCGGGGCCCGTGAACGTTTTCGTCTCGATTTTTTTAATTCCCCCGCTGCGCTGTCAGGCGACGAGCTTGAACTTGAGTGAGTAGTACATACCTCTACAAGTTTCGAGATACAGTCGACCCCGCTTTAAGGGACACTCACCTTAAGTCAATTCCCCTCGTATTGGACACAAAATAAACTCAGAAGCAGGGTGGCCCGCAGATATACAATTTTGAGGGGGGGGGTGCCGGTTTCTTCATGCGGGACCCCAAGAATGATGCTGTACCTCACCTACGAAGCACGCTACACTGCACGACAAGCGGCGCTGCTTATGCTACTGCTGCTGCTGCCGCCGCTACTGCGAGACGAAAATAGTGCTTGGCTTGGAATTGTTTTTTTTGTGTTCTGCCTGCTGGTTTTGACCATTGGGCAGGAGCGATGGGCTCCTATCTTTTTCGGTATTTTTTTTCCGTCTTTTTTTTTCTGGCGTTGTCTACCTTCCCGACAGTTGCAGTGTCGTTCCATGTTTAGTTTTGGTCCTTCCCCGCTTGGCAGATGGCGTATGGCAGAGAGGGTGTATGGTTTCAGAGTTGCAATGACGGTTGGCTACAATATTTTTTGGGTGGTGACGACATGTAACGTTTTTAACGTGGGAAGGACACCAAAACAACAGAACAGATGATCAAGACAATAAAAAACATCATCAACAACAACAACACCGCCCTGTTGTTGAAATTTAATACCTCGTCCTACAGCAGCACTATACCCACTGTCCGAAGTATTGTGTGGGGGTGGAGTGTTACAATGAAAAAGTTTAACAGCGAACGACGTGATAGGAAAGTACGTGCAGCTTTCAACCACCACACCATCACTGTGTGGTCGTCAGGGTTACCATGTTTTCGTTTCGTGCCATGCATCGTATCCCTGCTACAATCGCGCAGCTTTTGCCGTGTGGTTCGCCTCCGTTGACCCCGGGGATGGTGAGTTATCCCCCCCGGAATCTTAAGGACACTTCCCCGAGTTAAGGAGACTTAACTCGAATAAACGATGGGTGTCCTAAAAGCGGGGTCGACTGTATTGTTCATTTCTAGAGAAAAGTGACGTCATCTGCGGCGGCGTCACATGTCGACCAGGGAGGGATATTTCGCCAATTACAAATCTTAAACATTCTTTCAAACTTTTAGCCCATCAGAAAACACAGCCACCTCTTATCTACATTGTTCGGTGGAACTAAAAAGTGTGGGAAATGTGCCGGGGCGGTGTGCTTTCACGGAACCCCATACTCAGCCATGGCGGCAAAAAGAAAAAATACAGCAAGCCGCTACTCATTTCAGAGGCCGGCGCGAATGCAACGGCAACGAGACACGATTCCGTTGTCCTCTCAGTCAGGTATTCACTCAAAATACATACACAGGGCCGCTCGGCGCGGTTCTTGGGTGCGAGTAGATGTTGGTTGGCTACATGACATCATCTCCGACCTCGCCGACGGCCGTCGCTTGTTGTATCGTGCACTGGTGTCATCACGGCGCGTGAAAGCATATCTCATCATTCATGGAAGTTGTCAACCGCAATCGGTTGCGGGTACAGGACGCAAGAGTCTACCAACCGCAGCAGGTTGGATGGAGGTCGTTCGGTTGCATTATCTTGCGGAACTTACCCTTAAAGTCTGCTTCTTGACATGGAAACTCATGAAGGAAGCTGACTAACGCTGCCTTGTACGCCACGTGCTTGGCCTCGTCCAGGGTGGTAGACCGGTTCGTTTCCGGCAGCGTGCCGATCGAGGCGAAGCACACCGCCGCGATACCAGCGATCGTAGAGGAGGCCTGGCCCCTGCCCGTTGGGCCGGTGGTGGAAGTCTGCGAGATGGCCCCCTTGACACCAGCCGTGACAGCGCGCTCCACCGTCTTCTCCAAATCTTGGAGTGTGTAGTTCTTGGACGGAGGGGGAGTTTACCGACCACATCAGCGGAGACAACAAGAGCAACGTTTCAGCAGGTTGCCTTCGGTAGCCTGCGGATGCCAACAGAAAGCAGCATCTCGCACCTCCGAAATTGCTTTCAAGAAAAAACAGCATGGGCTATCGGTAAACCTTCCAAGCTTCATCATGGGCTACCGGTAAACCTTCAAAGCTTCGGCGTACCGAACGCTCGCGTACAATGATAACAAGCAGGGGCCGAGCGTGTCACACCGAGAATTTCAGGAGGGCGTGGGCATGTATTCTTAGCCGTGCATGCCCTAGTCGTGAGGAGGGTGAGCTCGCAACCCTACGACGCCGAGACGCAGCAACACCCTCACCGCAACCACTACGCCGAACTTCGAGCCAATCAGCCCCGCGACCGTATCCCCAACCTCGCGGCTGTTCAAGACATTTCCCAGCCGCTCGCCGAGGAAATGACCCAGACGCTGCCCGCTCGCATAGCCCCGAACGTCCATCCACTGGTCCTGCACAGACATGTACGCAGGGACCGGTAGGGCCAGGTGTAGTAGGTGTGCAATTATCTGTCTCTCTGGGTTGACGGAAGCGACATGCTGGATCACATGATGAGCAGGTTTGACGAAACAAGCGACCAACGTTGTTTGTATCGGAGTGCAGGAGACAGGCAGCAGAAAATGTAATCTAGGTGTTCTGTTGGGTTTGATCTAAAACCGAACAAGAGAGCATGCGTGTTTTTCACCATCACACCAAGCCCTTGCAGGGTGTTTGCTTTCATCAAGCACTTGGCTGTTAATTCAACTTTTTGGCATACCCAACACGTGAGCGTAAGTAGACGCAAAAACTACACTTCGTAGACAAAGGAGACACCTGCCTCTTGCTGGCTCTTCCTTTTTGTATTCCCTGTCCCGACCCGTCTTCCCAGTTTCGCAGCGGGAATCAGAGTTTGAAACTACCATTGGGAATTCCCGCATCTATTCCCCAACCGGAACGGGAATATAAACCGCCAAATACAATATAAGAAGAAGGGAGTTGAGTTTGAAAGATGTGTATTGCTGTTGGTTCGGTCAGTGAAGGGGTAGCAATACAAGGCCACCGGTGACACGACAAGAAACCTGTACAGCAGTGAGCGTCCAGAAGTCGACCAAAATCAGTCTCTGAAAACCACGTCACAAGAAGCACCATGCACAAAGCTACGGGCGGATGGCGTGGTGGTATCTGCTGGTTCCGTCAGTGAAGCTGCTGTCAACAGCTGTGTGTTCGAACGGGAGGTCTTGATCGCCAACTTCAATTCTCGACCTTCCAGCGCCTCACGATCTACGAATAACAACCACCCCACATGAGGCACCATACGCACAGAGATCCCCGAAACGTCCAACCACCAACCGGTGATGAGGTATGTAGTGGAAACTCAAACGGCCGCCTTCCATGGCCAGCAGTGAAAAAGAATCGGCGGACACAATGTCGTCGATGTTCCTTCTTCTCGAATGCGAGATTGCACATTTTCGAATTTCATCAAATAAAAAAAAATAGAGCAGCTGTTTCCCGCCCATTAGCTAAAAACATTTGAATGAGCCGCGGAGCGCGAAGCGCGAAGCGCGACCATTCTTTCCCGTCCGTCCGAGGAGGGAAAATACCGACTCTTATCTACCAGGAACCCAAGTTTCAATAAAAGGCCGCCCCAACTTTCCATCCTCTTCGACCAGCACGAGGTCAATACAGCACCGATTGATGATATGCTGGCTTGTGAGGAACAAGAAAAAAAGTGCGCTCTCCAACACACCGGTTTGTGGTCGTGTTCCGACAGAAGATGGCCGTGCTTCACCGGCATCTACACCCACCCCGACCGCCGCGGAGTTTAAGAGAAAATGCAAGGCACGGCATCGTAGACTTCCCACCCAACAGACACACCCGTTGGCTGGTTCACACCAGGAGAAACAGAGGAAGCACTCTGTGAAACACGCAACACCGCCGGGATTGGCAAGGCAGCACTGGCGGGGGAAGGGGGCACCGCACACTAAAGCAAGGATGGATCTTTTCTCGCGAAACGCGCGGACGATGACTGGATACAGCACATCCGCGAGAGACTTTTTTCTGCTGCGAATAAGATCAATTTCGGCCAATAGACCGGATCTTGCCAATTCGTTGGTTTGATGCAGAGCAGAGAGCACACCCCACACAAGCACGCGTAAAGCTTGCTGCCTGCGCCAGCGGGCGCGCTGAGAGTGAACTGCATAGTCTTCCTGGCCTTACTAGCCTTTGTCAACACAAAATTCCAAGCCAAAAACGGTATTCTGAAGGAGGGACGAGCGTGGAAAGTAGATGGGAAATATCGCTGGTGAACACAAACAAAAAGTTGTCCAACACGCATTCAAACAAGGCTATGAACAAGCAACGGTCAGAAGCCCGCCCCGGGTGCTTCAAGGTACACAGCAATACTAGCGAGAGACCAAGAGGTTCCGAACAACCCTATGCTCGTAAGGAATAGATCGGTGTAGCGCTACGGCGTGGCCTGTAGGCCACAGGAGCAAGTTGTTGGGTCTCGATGACCTATTCAAGTAGGTGATCCGGTCTAAAAACACACCCACAACTGAGAACGCGAAGGGAATACGTTGCAATCGAGTTCTTACCTCATTGCTGGCTCCCAACTGCTTTGCTCATTTTCGGTCCGTGGAAACGTTGGGTTGCTTGAACACTTTGTTTTATCCCTTACCTAACTTGCATGTGAAACGAGCAAGCCCGACAGAAGGAGCAGGGCTTTGCTTGCTCGTTTTCTAACGCAAAAGCAAGCACCAACGGGCCGGATCTTCCTGGTAGTACGTCAGACAGCCGAAAATGGCAGCACAGCACGCCAGCTGCTGCTGCGCTTGCAAGCAGCTAGGCTCCCGTGTGCAGCGACACGTGCGTGATGAGCGCATAGATCCATGCTACCAAGTGGGGTGAATAACTCTCAGATCGGTTGCGCGTATCTCGCCCAAAGGTGAGAGAAAACGTCTGCTGTCGGTTTGATTCACCGCAAATTCAAAGAAAACATCGTTCGTCCTTGTTTTTCTGTGTGGAACAATCGAGTGGCAAATCTCCGACAAATTTTGAGTGGGAGCAAAAGGCAAGTGTGCTTTGGCCTCTTGGGTCCCACATGATGGTAGAACCTCGAAGATTGTCAACCTCACTGTTGAATTCCGCCTGGGTGAACACGCTCTCACGCAGGTTGGACATATCGCGAGACATCATGAATCTAAACGGCAAGGGTTTCAAGGAGCAAAACGAGAGCGCGCGACGGCGAGAAAGGGCAAACAACTTGTTCGAGAAAAAATGATTCTTGCGGAAATACCGTTCGTTGTACTACACAGCATGCTCTCTCATCCTCGCTCTCTCGCCCCAGTAGTGGTAGTGCAGAGTGAAACTGAAACGCAGCGACAAAGTCAGCAGATAACCAAACTACACGGCCACCGACGGAAAACAGTGTCAGAGGTGGAAGCCCCGAAAGTTTTAGCTTCACCCTGACCTGAGAGGTCAGAGTGAAGCTTGGCGTGTCATCCCCTTTCACCCCCATGGTGGTGATTTTGCTGTGTACAGGCAAACATGTCTCTTTTCGTGCTGGAACAGAAACGAAGATAAGCCTGGCCATGGGTTCAAACGCTGATGCCTACAACGTATCAACGGTCTGAGGGTGGCTGCATGGAATAGGGGGCAACCTCTGGCAGTCACCCTACCGTGGGAATCACGGCTGCAGTCGTTGATATACGCTCTCAGGCGTGGCGCGTGCTCGCTTCTTTTTCTTTCTTTTTTGATATGTTTGTTTGAAGGTAACTTGATTTTTCCAGCTATATTTAAGCGATATTGTTTCTCAGAGAGAACCATCTACATTCCACGCTCGTTGCTCCTTCAGAATACCGTTGTATGGCTTGGAGCATCGTGTGAAAAAGGCTAGTAGGGCCAGGAAGACTATACAGTCCACTCTCAGCGCGCCGGCTGGTGCAGGCGGCAAGCTTTACGCTTGTGTGGGGTGCGCTCTCTGCTATGCGTATCAAACCAACGAATCGGCAAGATCCGGTCTTCTATTGGCCGAAATTGCTGCAGTGGCATCCCCTGCGGTTGGTGCCTAGCTTATTCGCAGCAGAAAAAAGCATCTCGTGGAGGTGCTTTATGATATCCAGTCCTTGATGTTGTGCATACGGGGATGGCTGCTGTGGTGACTGCGGACTTACGCGTGCAGACAAAGACATCGTGTGCTAGGTGCAAGTGAGATCAAACAGCGAGCGCAGCACTGGGGGGAGCACTGGGCAGCACGGAGCAGGGCTGGGCAGGGGCCCAGAGGAAGAACACGATCTGAACGGCGACCAGCTGCTGTCACCACATCATGGTTGGTACACCAAAAACACCCGTGTGACAAACTCGAAGCGCTGTCACACGGGCGCAGATCCCGCAACCTACAGTGGTACCTGTTATGCACACATACACACATTTCTTCGCATCCTGCGGTCTTTGCAGTTGGCTACTGCTGTCTGTGTGCCCATCGCACGAAATACTGATGCTGCTGTGAACGTTTTTTAACACGAACTGCAAAACGAAGCAGAGGACAACAAAATGTGTACAATCTGAAAGCGAGGAGATTTGAACGGGGGCGAAAACAAAGAAGGCGAGACAGAAGGGTGTGGGTCAGATATTGTGGGCACAAGAATCACGTCAGATACACCGCTTCGGCGTCTCTCCTCACCTTGTCTGAGAGGTCTGCCACTAACACTTCAGTCTTGTTGTGGATTTCGTCCACCTTTTCTTGCATCTCCCTCCTTTTGCGGTCACTGATCTCAGGTGGTGATGTTGTTGTCGAACGAGCCTGGGGGCGTTCGGTGCTGCTGAGGCGTGTGGTGGTTCTGCTCATGGCGCTGGTGAGCTGCTGAGGGTGTGTGCCTCTCGCGCCTACCTGTTTGAATCGTGTAGGGCAAACAAGCGATTGCTGTGACCAATCACGATGGTTGACGCTAGATATACTTTTTTTCTCGGGGTACCCCGTTTCGACGTCACCGAAATCCCGGACCCCCTTCCCCCCCCCCCTTTTCCAGATTTATACAAGCATGAACCCCCATGCACATACGTTCTACATACGAATCCGCATTTCTTGAAGACACACTCAAGGACATTTATTGGTCTCACGTTAGCGGCATACACGTCTGCTTCGATGAGCAGCAAGCACCCAAGCCCTGACCATTCGTATGGTTCTGGCTTTGCGTGCCGTCGTTGCTGCTTCGTGTTCGAAATCAGACAGGCATACGACCATCATGTTTGCGACCGAAACGCTACAAGGAAACGAGGGAGAAAGATTGCTCAGCATCATCCCGTTGTTCCGCCGCAACAGACACAAGGCGGCGGCGGCGGCGTCTCGTCTTCTTCTTCTTCTGCTGCTGCTGCTGCTGCTGCTGTGCGTAACATATATGCTCCACGCCGCCGTTGATCACACAGCATCATCAGCAGCAGAAGCAGCAGCAGCAACGGCGGCGACGGAATCTTTCGCAGAAACATGAGCATTGATAGCCACGACAGAGATGAGGAGGAAGAAGGAGAGGAGAAAGGAGAGGGAGAGGAGGAGGAAGAGGAAGACATCAGCAGTAGCGACGAACTAATAAACTGTGGAGCCGGGGGGAGTGGAGACGGCGATCAGCCCGGCGGTGGCGATTTTGGCGACGGCGGTGGCGTTGGTTGCGGGGGGTGGGATGACGATGAAGGCGACGACCCATTTTTCGAGGGTCCGCAAGACGGGGACAGCAACGGCGGTGACGGCGAACAGCCCGGTGGAATCGACGAACAGCCCGGCGGTGGCGAGCTTGGCGACGGTGGTGGTGGTGGGGGCACCAGGGGATCGAAAGCTATGGAGGATGACGAGACGGAACCGGTGTGGCTTGACAAGTCGCACGAATCCCTCCACAGCATGGGCAAGCGCCGCCTGGTGGACGCCGGGCCTGATTCCCTGGCATACTCCTTACGGGCCTTGGAACGAGGAGAGTATGAACCATACGAAAGCTTTACCCAGGCCTTGCTTGCGGCTTTCACCAGGATTGCCTCACCGTCGCGGTCCCAGCTTGGCCTGCTCTTCCATTGCCTGCGGCAGACCGACAAGGACGGCAATGGGATCAACCCCGTCGATGCTCCCGATAGCGCGGACCACTTTCACAGGAATATGCGGGCTCGCTCTCCCGTGTTTCCCGTCTACGGGCAGGACTTCCGGGAGAATGGCAGCGGCGGGGCTGCAACTTCGGGGGTCGAGGACGCGAGCGACGGTCCCACCAGGCTGGCAGCGTCGATCCCTGCCGGTGTTATGATACAGTGGATGCTCGACTGCCCCGGATTCGTCGAAAAGCTGTTGGCCAACACGTCTGGGCATACGTTGTCGGAGTCAGACAGGGTCAACGGAAGGGTGCCCGAAGCTCATGCCATGCCGATTCCTACGCGGAGAACCGATGGGGTTCGACAGGGTGCAACGTACGGCGATATTGCCGCTAGTTCGCCCATCTTTGGAATCGACTCGATCATGGTAGGGCAGGGCGACAAGGAAGACCGTGTGGTGGTGGGTGACACTGTTATGGTGGTCGACCTGCCGTGACAGGCGGAGGGGACCGATGCACTGCCCTGCCGGCTCGAGTCGTTGGTATGGAACAAGGATTGCGACATCGCCGGTGGTGGCAGCGACGACCGCATCGTAGCACGTGTTCAGCGCTGTTTGCTGAACAATGACCTCTCCGCGGAAATGAAGGTAGAGGAGGATGCCCCCGGTACCGAGACCGGCGTATGGGAGGTCACGAATGACGGCGTGGTTCTGGACACGACCTTGAAGTTGGTGGGGAGGTGTTAGGTCGTCGTTTCCGACGACCTACACACGGGCGAGGATGGGAGCGCGTCGCCTAGTTTTAGGGGGGTTGGTTTCGTCAAGAGGCTTCGGACCGGGCGGCACACACCCCTGCCTTCACCAAGCCCTACAGCCAAGCACCTTCCCTGGAGACCAGAGGGAGCAGAGCGCCTCTTTCACGATCGACGACGGACAGGAAACCATTGGAACCATGACGAGGAGCGCTTAGTGTTCTTGACGCCGGCCCATCTGTTCACGGACGCCTTCGACTTTCGCAACCAGGTGTGCATCCTGTTTTTTTTTTTTTTCGTTCCTTGTGTCCCTCAATTTTTCCAGTGGGGACGCTTCCACCCTTTTGTACATGTAGGATTCTGTCACGTTTCATGCTTTGGCACTTCTTTCTCTCTCGCGGCGGCGAGTCTTTTCTCGCGATTTCTTCTTGAGGGCACACAGGAGCTTCGTCGGTACAATATCGCTCGTGCCCGGAGCTCCGTAGGCCTCCGTATCGCGTGTGGTTGGCTGTCAAAGCTGCCAAAACTGGCTCTACACCCCGGGGGCGCGTTCCGCGCAGACAAGGCCTGGCAACCCAATTCTGAAACCCATCAACAACGACAGTTTGAAATATTTGCCTCCACACTCATTCATGCATTCGCTGATTCCACATCGCTGTGACTCTTCGTGTCATCGCAATGTCCAAACAGTACCCACCCACGTTTGCTCATTTACAATTCGCGGCGTTGAACAATATGTTGTTTGTGATGTTGGTTTCGGATTCAGATTGGGTTCTTATTGGAAATCTGCCATCATCTATCCCAAGACCACTCATAAAAGAGGTCTGAATTTTCTTTGGCAAGTTGTAGTCCGCTCGAGCTGGCTCCAACGTGGAAACACTGTACGTGCGCGATGTTTTGTACTGAATACGAGCGTTACACGCCGCCCCTCTTCGGGAAAATGCGCGTGTGTTCCTGGGTCACCCATGTCCCGAACGGAGACCTTGTACAATACATATAGGCGTGCCTGTCTGGAGGCGTGGGGTGTCCACCCGATTTGCTGTTTAGCGGAACCCACACGACGTGCGTCCCGACATGTGTTTATATACTCCGGGTACGTTTTTTCCTGTCTCGCCCGACTCGCACGGAGTAGTATCCTACCCCATCAAAGCTACGCTGCTCAGCCCTTTCGCGTCGACCTCTCAAGCGTTTCGTCGTCAGCTTGGGGCATGGCCGTTGGTCGGCCTTTCAGCGCCTAGGGTGAGGTGGAAGGACGATTTGGGCTTCATTTTGGAGGCTATCAGCGTTCTGCAGAAGGGGTGCCGGGCAAGGCTCGCGACTGCGGACAAGGTCAAGGAGGTGAGCTATAGCTGTCAAGCGACCTTATATGAGTGTCGCCTGGCGAGGGAATGAGTGTTTTATCCTCCTCAACGTCACATGAGGAGTGGCAGGACGGAGATGGCAGAACCGCGGTAGCGAGACATGTGCCAGACTGATGATGGAGGTGGCAAGAAGAACTTCTTATTGCTACCCATTCCCCCCCTAGGAGCTCCCTCTCGTTGCCCCACACGTGACGGCGGTGTACTAGGACCCTCCGACTCTTGTCATCGATTCGTCATGACTGCTGGAAAAAAAATGCACATGCTTCATCTGGGTTCATTTTGTCTCGTTTTTGGCATCGCTTGTCCGGCAAGCACGGGCAATGGGCCCACTCTCCCTTTTTCTTCTTGTCTTTTTTGTTGCCTTCTCGGGTTCGCTAGATACACTGTGCTTAGAGGACTTTTTTCTCCGGATCCTTCTTGTGTATTCGTTTTTATTCAATGATACGCTAAGAATAGGTCGAGAAAAAAACTCACGTATCTGAGTATGGTTGAGTGCAATTTTCTGTATTTCTTTAACCTCTGAGTATGGCTGAGTAAAGCTGAAAGATTTGCTCAAATTTCTCAGTACAGATGAGCATTGTTCATTTACTTACCACTGGCCATGCCAAAGGTGGAGCACTATCTCAAGTATACTTGGGTATGAGTTTTCCCTACTAGGCACACCCTCGGACACTCCCACCAAACTCGCCGTCGTGTGCGTTGCCGCCGTCCCACCGCCCCCGCGTTGTTCCTTTGCTCCTGGTGCGGAGACCTTCCATTGGCGCTTGGATGGTGCTGTTTTTGGACTGGCAAGAAAACACGTTACATACACAGGCATGAGACAAAACAACCGCGGGGAGCGGTAACGCACGTGGTTGAACGAACAAATTCAATCGCGTTATGGAACACCATGGGTCGTGGCATTGGGCAAGGTCACCCTTCGATTCCAATCACTTCAAACTGGTCAAACAGACTGCGCGTGTACGTGATGGATGCAGCGTAGACCATCTTCAGTTCACAGTGATGTATTCAAACAACAAGAGGTCCAAGCTACCAGGACCAGAGTCTGAAATGCGCCGGAAACAATCGAAGCTAGGGTTTGTGTTGTACGGTGAGATGCTGCTTCAATCGAGATGATCGATCGATGTAGAGAACGCAGACGCCCAGAGGTAGATCATGGGTCCGTCGGAAGTCTCGTGCATTGTGCCCCCCCCCCCCCCCCAAGAAATAATGAAAGGGAAAAAACCCCTACCAACCGCTGGGCCTTTCCAAATCAACTCCCTATGAAAATAACGTCTTTGGCCTTGTCCTCTGGGGGGGGGGGGAACTTGGGCCAAAAAAAAAATCCCCTCCCACCCCCCGTGTAACCCTGTGGGTGCCAATCCCCAAACAAAAAATGTGGGAAAAAAACCACATGTCCCTTTGCGTA
>FN649754.1:920936-978112 GCA_000310025.1 Ectocarpus siliculosus
AAAAAACCCGGGGGGGGGGTAACGCCCGGGGTTGAACGAAAAAATTCAATCGGGTTTTGGAACCCCCTGGGTTGGGGCCTTGGGCAAGGTCCCCCTTTGATTCCAATCATTTCAAAATGGTCAAACCGATTGGGGGGTTACGTGAAGGATGCAGGGTAGCCCCTTTTCCGTTCCCCGGGATGTTTTCAAACAACAAGGGGTCCAAGTTCCCCGGCCCGGGTTTTGAAATGCCCCGGAAACAATTGAAGTTAGGGTTTTTTTTTTACGGGGAGATGGTGCTTCAATCGGGATGTTCGATCGATGTAGGAAACGCCGACCCCCAGGGGTAGATCAGGGGTCCTTTGGAAGTTTTGGCCCTTGGCCCCCCCCCCCCCCCCGAGGAAGTAGTGAAGGGGAGAAAACGCCTACGAACAGCTGGCCTTTCAGATATCAGCTCCGTATGAAAGTAACGTCTTTGGCCTTGTCGTCTGGGGGGGGGGTGACGTTGGCCTAAAGAAGACATCCACTCCAACCACCGGTGTACGCGTGTGGCTGCGACTCACGAATCAAGAAATGTGGGAAAATAACGACATGTCCGTTTGCGTATCGACTCCATTGGTGTCAGCAGCGCACCGTCTGCCGGCTAATCGATGAAAACATGACAGTTTCGAAGGGACGAAAATCCTACTACACTCTCCCATGAGCTCGGGGGGGGACATCTGCGGCTGGTGTGCTTGGTAACCTCGTCAGCCATCTCGATCTAGGTCACGGATTCCCATCTTTCTGGCGTGGAAAAGCTCGCAAACAAAGGCGCATGGTCGCGTGTACACACAACGGTAACGAAAGGGATTGCTGCATCCTTCTGGCGTCAAAATGTGAAGGCCATCACCGCAGGAGGAAAGTTGGCATATACTTTTGCGGTCCAGCTTCGAACGAATGGGCGAATGATTCTTGTTTGCCTTCGTTGGGACAATCCTCCTTCCTCTTCGCTGGCTATTGCTTGCGGGCATTGAATAAACTTTTCGGTCAGCTTCAGAAAACAGTACACTGCTTGCCTCGAGGGGTGGAGAGAAGACATTGTCGGTAAAGGTCTGAAGGAAAATTTCCATCATCACCACAAGGCCCAGCAGCAGCAGCAGCAGCAACAGCAAAATCACAACAGCATTCCAGGTGTAGCCCCCAGTCTCGCCCTAGGCGATACTACGTGTGTTTCATTGGCAAGAGCGAGATGGGGGGGAGTCTACGGACGGCAATGTTGGTGTTGGTGTGAAAACATTCCCCCTCAGTTGAGAAATGACAACCTTATCTTCAACAACCACATATTCGGCCAAGGGGGCAACATGGACTGAAGGAAAACACTGATTAGAACTAAATCTGCCCGGGCCGTCTTCTGTGGGTTGTTTTGGCATAATTCATCAGTCAACAACGCCAAGTAGCCTCGACGATAAGCGCAAAATAGGTAGTTTAGACTGAGGGCTCCACTGACGGCGTACGTGACACGCACACGAGTACAAGCACTACCATGCACACCCGACGACCAGAGGGTGACACATGGAGAAACAATACGTTGGTGCAGCAGCGGCAGGCTTCGGTGGTGTTCCGGTGTATGTTCGTGTGTGTGTCCCGTCAGCAAGAACATGCGGTGTTGCGGGATGCGATAGAACATGTTTCGAATAATGTTCTGACATGCTGGCAGCTTTGTTGTCGCCTGAGAGAACATCGCCGGTAATATTGTCTAGATTACAGACAGGAGTGGCCGCTTGTACCCGCTACGTGCAGGTTGATCAAATGATGTCGATATCGACACTGCGGAGGGAAACTACAGGGGACGTAGATCTTGGGTCGAAGATCTTGGCAAGTCAATCGTGACCATGGTACTGGTTTCGACCGCAACAAAAAAACACACTGAAACCTCAACGATCACAACTACACGTGGTTGATCGCCGCATCTCGTGCGGTAGATGTACTCGAATAGAAAAATCGCAAACTTCTTCTTCACCTTTCAGCGTGGTTGGGTTGCCGGCTGCTGGCTGGCCGGACGCTGCATCGGCGGACGGCCTTGGATATACCACCGAGCTTGCGCTTCCCTGGCCTTGCCTGAAGCGAGCCACCCAAAACAACAAAGGATGGGTCTCGGTGATGCCACAAGCACCATCTCCAAAAGACGAGTCTGGGGCAACAAGGTGATTTCACCCATGTGAACATCGAGGACAATGCAGTCGTCCGCAGTATTACTCCACACTCGGTGGACTCCACGCCGGACCCGGCAAATGATATATGATATAGGCTCGCGTGCCACGACGATGCCCACACAGACCAACGCGAAGCATATCTAAGAACTGAGGGAGCCCTTGCCATGTCATGTCGCGGCTCGATGTTGGATGGATTTATCCGCGCCTGTCCGCGTACAAACTTGACCACGATTGTGTCCATAAGAGCGGCCATGTCCAACGCAGGTCATGCTGACGATGCAGAAAATTCACGGAATTACACACTAAGTGCACGCGCTCTCGACTGCTAACAGATCCCTGAAATTGGCCAACGATTGATGAAAAAAGGTGTAAAGTCCACATGAGAGCAGTATCTCACCGACATGAGCGCTACCTTACCTTCTCTTCCTCGTCTTGCTCCTTCTCCTCGTCCTCCTCCTTCACCGGGATGTCCACTCTCCCGGCAATGACCTGTCGAAGTAATGGAACAAAACATGGTCACGCTACAAAAGACGCTGGCGGTGAGAGGAGAAACGAACTTATCCTTCATCGCATATAACGAGTCTCGAAAACCCTCAGCAATAGTAACCACATGTTGTCCGGCTGCGTGACGTGAGGTCTCCAATCAGTCTAGGCCAGATCTGCTACTCATTTGTAATGACGGCGGCGTTTGTGATAGAGTAAGAGAGAGCCATTACGACCTATACAAACCACAAGTTTAACCTTCTGACGAACGTACACCTGCGCGGGTGGTAGAAGTTTCCTCAGCAACCAGGCATCTACGGACACACACCAATACCATCAACATCAGGTACACCTGCACGTTGGCCAACCGGCATCGTGGCGACGTTGAGCAGGCACGCGGGTCTTCGATACTGCCCGCCGAATCCTAAACCTCACCCGAAAAAACCGACAGCAGTATCGCACCAGACGAACCACCCGGAGGGATACCTACCTCGCCTTTCCCGTGCCTCTCCTCATCGGTGCATCCAACTTCTGAAACCCCACTGTCTGCTCTCTCTTCGGTGCCGTGTAGTGTGTAGCAGTCCGCCTCTTCACCTTCGGGCACGTCTGACTCCTCGCGCTGCAAGACGGAAGCACGCCAGGCGTGAGCGGGATCCCCGCGAGGGAACGGGTGTCGCTAGCACCAGGCTGGTGGAAATGTTTCATAAGTTTGGTGCCCTGATTCGCCTTCCGTCCGCATGTGGCAGATGCGGGGGGAAATGCCGAGAGTCAGCATGTCGGGGCGAAAAGCCCGTCGTTCGCAGTGACACGCAAGGCTCACCTTGACAGTCACGGTGACACGACCAGGCTTAGCGTCCAAACCAGCAGATGACATCGAGCCTGCGTGCAACATTCCACGGATTGCAACAAGCAAGGCACCGTGGTGTTTTCGCCAAAAGGGTCACCTCTAAGCGACACCAGCTGACAGCATAGAGCACGCGCTGTCACTCTCTACAAGGGCCAAACCACAAACCGTCTTTCATATCCTCACGTTAGGTACGCTTACTGAAAACCTTGCTGCCGCTGTTGTCGCCACTCGGAATCCTTCTGCGAACGAGGTGGTCGAACCAACAGGAATAGCTACGTGGTACAAGGATCGACCAAAGGGTAGCGTATCGTAATCCCCGCTAGGTTTTTTTAACTTGATAAACCCTTCGCAAAACTTACAATACACATGCAAAACTTGTAGATCATCTCGCACGTATGCATAGCCGTCATTCACATTCCAACCGATCTGCACACAAAGGACTACAGTGTACCACAACTGTAGACTGCTAAAAAGCGAATATATATTGGTGACATAGACCAAATAGTAGGAGCACAGCGCGTAGTACACCAAGCGCAACGAGTTAGTCCAGGGCATACATAGCTATCCCTCACGATCGGTGGGCTAATTCATCATTTCAATGGTGCTGCTGCAGCTTTGACCCCTCTGCTGCTTAGACTGCCGCCTGTACCATTGCTGATTCGACAATGCGACTGCTGCGGCGGTTCTTCGGTTTTGGAAAATGTCGGTGAAATCATGCACGCATGGCATAGTCTAGGGTCAGGGCTGCTGTTTCCCAGGTGATGAGCCGTGAGGTTACGGACAAAATACTTCTACCCCGGTATTGACCAATCCCATAGCTAATATGTGGGCCCAGGATTTGCTCTATTTCATGGTCTGAGCAGAGCGCTGCAACAAGGCGCCCGCCGGGAGACGGAGGGTTTGGATATTCTCACCCGAAAATCATCCCGCCACCATCCGTGAGGCATTACTGTAGACTGTGGACAAACGAACTCAAACGCTGCCGTACTGTCGTCCGACTTCCGGACATATACAGCAGGCCTGCAACTCACCAACAAAGGGGGGGGGATGAAGGTTGGTAGAGGGAGGATCCCGACTGCTCGTCCTCGATCTGCCGGAGATTACCAACCCCACGCACAGAAAGGGCGAATGAGAGCCTGGTTTTGGGTGGTTTCGATGAGGGTTGCTCACGCGCTTTTTGGAGCCACGAATGCCACACGAATCCAACGATGTGAGAGAAATTATTCCCTATTGCGGCGGACAAGTTCTCCGGGTGCCTTGCTCTAGCAGTGCTCGCTCTAGCCTGGGCTGCGGGGAAGGGCGGAGGCTGGGAAGAGGGCACCGAGAGCAGATGCCTCTCACGGGTAGCGGCTAGAATGTCGATCTCGGCCAATCAGCGCCTCGCTCGTCGTGGACAGTCATAAGAGGTGCAAGCTGCGAGGGTGGCTTAGTGCCGGAGTTCGGTTGGCGCATAGGCGTGGTCGTTTCAACATCGTTTCATACTTGTTTCGTTGCACACCTCTCCTTGTCAACTCATAGGCCTGTGCCAACTGAACGAAACCTGGCGGGAAGTGATCGGACGGACGTTCACATGGGGGCTTATTGTTCGCCTTGAAAACTGGCTCTCTCCTCGGGCTCTCTCCTCCAATTCAAAACGCGTCCAGAATTCTCAAGAACCATGACCTAGATACGGAGACACAACCATACAAACGCACCACAGGCAGGTGGGAGAGCAGATCTATGAGGCCACCGTCCTTGTGAAACGCCCAGAGGGATGCGAAGATGATTCTCAAGCATGTGTGGTTTCTTCGCCTTGAAAACTTCTGGCTCTCCCTCCTCGAAAACAAAACGCGTCCAAAAATTCCAGGGATGTTCACGGTGGGAACCGCACCGCGGTGCGGTTTTTTGTATCTTGACATGGTCACGGTGCGGTGCGGTGTGGTTTTTACCATCCCCAAATTCGACGGTGCGGTGCGGTGCGGTTGTTGTCATCTCGAAATTGACGGTGCGGTGCGGTGCGGTTCACCGTCGCACGTTTTTTTTTACGGTGCGGTTTTTTCTACCCCGTGACAAAAACCGCGCGAACCGCGGCCTTGGCGGCGGTGAACCGTCGAAGAACACCGCGGAGAATACTACGGTTGCCCGTGAAAAAATGACGGGGTCTCCATGATTTTTTTCTTTTTCGTGGAATACGTTAGGTTTACTCCATTGAAATGAGGCCGGCACGACAGATCCCGCGGCTTGCGGTCAGAAAACCCGAAAACCCCAGACAAAGGAGAAGCTGATTATTCATTTACTTCATATTTCCCAGTCACTATACGTTCCTACAACACGATCGAGCTCCATCCCTCACTTACTTGCTTCTACTACTACACTGTTGTACTGTTGTTGGAATATATATGCGAATATGCGCATATGCTAGAAAAAATGAAGAAAAAATCTGGCAGCACCAACAGGCAGGCGGCTCATGCCCGCCACGGGCTACAACCCGCGAATGAATGCGTTGACGGCGGTGCGCCGCACGCTGCGAACTGTCTTTGGGGTGCCGCCAGTTTGCGCGGCATCAGCAGCACCAGCAGAGCAGTGGTAGAACCACCGGGAGAAGGAGGATGGACGCGTGGCGACTACCTCTCTCTGCAAGAGGCTGGTGCCCATCGTCGGGGAGTGACTCCATCAGATATGGGCGGAGTTGTGCACGGAGCGTATCGCAGTGGTGTGTGTGTGGTGTGGGGACACGGTGTTGCGTGTGTGCTGGTTAAAAAAAAATAGAAGACCTGTGTGTGTGTCTGCACGACGAAACCGTGCGTTACCTACCTGCGGTTTTTACCTCGGTTTACTGCGGTTTTGTCGCGGTGTACTGCGGTTTTGGCTACGGGGTGGGGCACACCGCACCGTAATAAAACCGCAACTAACTACGGCTAGGTGTGAATCCTACGGTACGGTGCGGTGCGTTTTTTCATCTCGAAATGTGAAGGTGCCGTGCGGTGCGGTTAAACCGCACCGCACCGTCGAGAAAAACCGCGCCTTGAACATCCCTGAAAATTCTGACGACAGGGGCCCAGTAACGGAGAGACACAGACATACAAACGCACCAAGGCAGGTAGGAGAGCATCTAGAGGCCACCGTCCTTGTGAAAGGCCCGGAGGGATGGGAAGATTCTTACTTATTCTACAACTCACTTGCATTGTACTTCTTCATGCAGGCTGCAAGCTTTGGTTCGGGTGAGCCGCGGAGTCAGACTTGCACGCAGTCTATGTATACGGCTTGGTACAGCTGTAGGCTACACGTCCTGCAGACATACATGTGATCCAATCTGTCTAGTTGTAGCAAGCTCGCTGCGTCTTCGTCCATCACCCATTTTAAGATTATTTCTGGTCATTAGATCGGTGTCGCTGATGATGATCCACGAACGTCCCATCATTACTGTCTACATATTCCTGTTCGATCATTGCAGGGCAGTATCACAAAACATGGCTGTGGCAATCTGCTCCTGTAGACTAATAATCCTGTCATAGAATCCTGTCATATCTATATAGTCTGTACGTTTAAGAATCCTCTCGCACCACACGATGTGCATCAACTCACTGGCGTTGCCTAGGAAAAAAAAACTGTTGAATTAACTCTCGGGTTCGGACTTCATGCTGGGGTGCGCGGCAAACATGACGTATATATCAAACGTACATACGCTTTGCCAACTCTTTCTTCCGAAGTAAAATCTAAGCAAAATAAAAGCTCTCAGTCAGGCCATACAGCAGTCACCCAATCTTCCAACACCGACCGCTATTTGGCGCCTCTATAAATGAACAGACAATGAAAGCGCATGCCACGGTAACCAGCCGGGCGTTTACACTGCGCTAGGAAGAACAAGTCAGCTGTGCTAAATCATGGTGAGACCAACGAAGACGACGACCCCCTTCCGACAGAAAACAAAAAACACCGCATGTACCAATGCACCGGGCAATCAACATCCCCGAAGGAAGAGAGGAGCGACTTCACACGACACCGCGCTGATACCGGCAAGGATGAAATCCCGCTCAACCTCCAGACCACGGTACAATGTGCTACGATATCAGAGCCCACAGCAGGGGCGTCATGGATGCCATCCTCCACATCGAGATGACGCTTTTCTCGACAGGAAACGAACTCTCGGCAACGTTTGCCCTCGCCAGCCAGCGCCTCGACAGAAGAGCGACCCAGCCATAGTTTGGGCATCACGCCCAACAAACGCAACTACATGGCACACTCAAATCGGCATGTCCCCGAGACAGCGACCGGGAAACCTGGAGCGAGACGCGCTTGGCACGGCCTCCTGATGGGAAACCCTCCTGCGATTGCTCTTGGTTCTTATGAAAAACGCTCACTCGTGCGTGCAATATCCCAGCGTCTGTTGTTCCTTTTCACCTGAATTCGCGAAATCATCTACTACTGTAGGACGGTAGCTTGGTGCCCAGGCATGCCCCAAACCGGTTTCTTTGACGGCGCGTCAATGGCGCCGACCACCATGGCGAATATCACCGTCGGCCGGTACATCGTCGCCCTTTGGCAATTGAAGGCCCCCCCGCAACAGCGGCAAAGCTGTTGCTACCAAGGCTTCCAGGACCATTTGTGTAAGAGAGAGAGCCATCCATGGCTGTCGCCCTCTGGCCTAGGGACGACAGAAACGTCTTCTGTCAAGGTTGGCGTCACTTGAGCCCGTAGGTCGAGTATTTCTGGTCTTGTTTCCGGATCTACATGGAGATGGAGTACGGAGACAAACGGGGGGAGAGGGGCGGGGGTGGAATAATATGAAAATATGGTAGCGTTGGTCGGTGGGGGCAGAAGTGGACAACGCAACAGCAACAACAACAATGCGACCGGCAAAACCTTCAGTAGTAGCAATAAACTCCTAGGACGCGTGAAAAATAGTCAGCGTTGGAAATCAGCCAGCAGACGGGGGGCAAATGCTCGGCGACCGGTGTGCTCGAAGAACGGTCTGGACAACCTCACGAGTGAGAAGGGAAAACAGCCGACACTAGTCCATGGACACGACGCGACGCGGTGTGGACAACAACACTCCCGTCAATTCAGAAACAACCAACGTACCTTGAACAACCCAACGGGTATCCGTAGGCCGAAAACGCCTGCCAGCGTCCAAGCAACCCTCACGGGTAACAGCGGGGACCCCGCAGATAGGGTCGCGCTCAAGATGAGGGCGGCGTTCAGGAACGTCGAGAAGGCGATAGCATCGTACATGCTGGTTTGCGTCAGCTCCAAGCGCTCGAACGCTCGTTCTGACTCCAACACTCGTACCTGTTCGGAAGCGTTGCACGAGATGCGCGAGTGGAACGGGCAGTGGGCAGGGATACGGCTTTGAACTGCGCCGTCTTTTCTCATTGGTACGCTCCATGCGAGCACCCTGGATGCTGCTTAATTTGGTCGAGGGGCGGGTGTCTAGGAAGGGTAGATCCAGATTTTGGACGCAGGACAAGAACTTCGGGACAAGAGCAAATGGAGCACCCGTCCGGCGTTTTTTTCAGGCAAAAGTGCGATCACGACGATACCATCTATCAGAACGTTGTAATCGTCTTTTCGCGCCAGTACCGTCCCCGCATCCCTGGTTGCAAACACGTGTAAGGCGAGCAACCATCGTTGTATGTGTTACAACACCTCCTCCAATCGAAGGGCCACAAACGCTTACGTCAGCTGGTACGTACGTGGGCAAATTTCGCCCACTCGAAAGTCGAAAAGTGTATGCGGACGTTTGGGCAGCACTCGTGTGCAAGCCGGAAAAAGCCAATTGACAAATATCCGCGCAAAAAAATACTTGAAAGTACTTCTATCTTGATCATCACGAGGCAAGGTCGACTTCTTTCCCTCCAACCAACCACACGTTCTCGTAGCCTCCATACGCGGCACCTCTACACACAGACATGAGACGGGAGTCAACAGGACAGCGAAACAGCAGGTCAGAAAAAAGCAAGTTAAAAGGGTCATACCCGGAGCTTGAGATCCCCCTGCTCGAGTTTTCGTGTAATGTCCTCCACGTACGCGACGTTCCGCGGGCTTTTGACCACGGCTTCAAGGTCCTCGGGTCGCCATCCGACCTGAACACGAAGACACGCGGTTGGGCGCGGGGGGGTAAGGCTATGGGAAGCCATATGTCATGCTAGATTTGATACTCTCAATGAGTGGAATGAATCGAATGCCAACGCAACAACAACAACAACAACAACAACAACAACAACAGCAGCAGCAGCAGCAGCAGCAGCAGCAGCAACATCAATAACAACAAGAGCTAGCTCTACAACAGCAAGTAATCGAAGGGTCTTGAGCTTCAACACTGAAAATGCTTGCTAGGAAGGCTTCCCTCCGGGCGAATTATTTCTTGCAGGCGAAACATCGCCATCCTTGAAGCTCCCGCGCGTTCTCCGACAATTGACACCCGGAGAGTCACCTGGCTCGTAAATGTATGTGTGTCTGTTGGTCCCATCCGTTCTGGCGCCAGTGCACTCACCGTTTAGTGTGTACGATCGGCGTATCAGCCGTGGTCACCCTTTTTATTTCGAAAACGAATTTCGACTACATATCCTCGGAGATGGTGGTAACTCTGAACTGAAGTCGCGGTCTCCGAAAATACAACAGCAGGTTTGGGATGCATGACCCGACGATGAGCCCATCGGTGTCATCGCCAAAACATCTTGGGGTGAAATCGAAAACAATAACACGACCCTGCCCGCCCCACCGCGCAATGTCTTCAACACCTGACACATGTAGACAGAAGACATGGTTGGCGCACAAGCACGAGGAGGCGTAGTTCGCGGCACCAACGCCTCCTAATCCGTTGCGTGCGTACCCAGCCTTTCAAAGCCGAACGCAAACCAACAGATTTGTCAGCGCCGACTACCGTATATGACACAAGATAAAACACGATTTTCAAACCCCGATTTCTCCACGACGAAGAGGATGCATAAACGAAATAATCCTTTTTCGAAAAATTCTCGACGAGACGGTTCCAACGCCGCCGTTTTCGGCGATGTGACTCTTCCTGCTGTTGAGAAATCGAGCTTTGAAAATCGGTCAAGGGGGTGTGTTATCTTGTGTCATATACGGTAGTCGAATGGGTTGATTTCGGTTCAAAAACAGTGGGTCGTGGTCGACTGATTTCGGCGGTCGACTGATTTCGGCATCGAGAAAAGTTTATCGTGCGGTCCCGTAGACTACTCAGCGCTGACAGCAAGCCGAATGGTTATGCTTTGGCTTCCAAAAGCCGGCTCATCACCTACGCACCTTTTTGACGAACGTCTTTGCGACCGACAACGCAAACGACCCATCCCTCACGTCCAAGAGCTCCTTCAGGTACGGCTGGGCTAGTCGGGTCAAATCGTACCTGCAGACAACATGACCAGACGGGTTACGGAACAGCAGTTGGCTGATGAACAAAGGACAAGAGAAAAGCACAGAAAAAAAAACACAGATACAACCAGAAACGCGCATCGGCCAACCACCAACCACCTCGACGGCACGGAATCTCCCGACATGACGGGTGCAACACTCGATGGCGCGGGAGAATCCCAGGTCCTAGACAAAGGCTAGACTACCCCCAAGCAGGGAGACCAAAAGGATCGTCTCGCTTCCAGGCGTTCCCAAGGAGGGCCGCCAAAAGGGGCGTCAAGCCTGTTGGTGTCTTTAGCCTCCGGCTTACTTTGTATCCAAACCCTTCCCGATTCCGTCCAGGGACGTGAATGCTCGGAAGACGAAGGTGAAGGTCGGCGGGAACTTGAACGGCACGTCTCCCGACACGGACAGAAGGTCTTCGCCAAGCTTGGCCCTCCGCTCCTTGCGCAACCTCGTCTTGTCCTCCTGGGAACGGAGGGCGACGAGACAAGGGCACCACCATACCATGTCCCCAAGGCGGGGTGCAACACGATCGTGTTTAAAATAGGTTGAGTGAAACAAAGGGTGTTCTATATTGTAGTTTGGGCGAAAAAACTACGTTGTCGAGAAGAACGCACAATGTAATTTTGGAGAAGAAAAGGTGTGCTGTAGTTTGGGCGAAAGAAGGAACATGTATGCATAGGTTGGGGGTAAGAAAAGGGAAAGATAGAAATGGAAGGCGGCAAGACCGCTACCAACATGTCCAGTAGGGTACAGCAGAACAGTAGTACCGTGTTTAACTCCGGACGTAAAATCGGGTCCGCAATCGAATCTAAATTCGGCGCAAATTGCATGTAGGCGTCTCTGCCCCCATAGCTTGTTGTTTGCCTACAGCTGATCACTGTCTTCTCCTCCCTACCGCGAAAACGCGAGAGAACACCGGAGAAAGGAACACTTTGAGAGGTGACAGGAACTCCTCCGGCCAACACGATCCCGCCTCCGCTAGCCACGGCACCAGCGTCGGCTGCGGGGCGCCGCCCGGGACAGGGGAGGGCCGCCCAGCCACTCAGTACAACACACTTCCAACACGGGCATCGTCCCGATAACCCCCCGCTCGCCTATGTCTTGCGTTTACACCACGGCGGGCTCCTTTGGTGCCACACCTACCCTAGATCTAAAGCGACCGCGGACTAGCGTGCAGTTGCCGCAATCAGATGTACAGCCACCTCTGTCTTGCGTAGATTGAGATTGACGGCAAGCACGGTATCTCCGACTGGCATCGGGTTGCGGCTAAGCGCCGCAGGAATGAGTGCTAAGCAACCTGTGCCCAAAAGGCAACCCACGCAACCCAGTGTTTGTACGCTTCACAGAACATGAATAGTTTCCAGTACTTCAAGCGTGCATTTCTGAACTTCCGATTTTTTTTCCAAACTTTCGAATTCCGACTTTGCAGATCACCATTTTTTTCGGTGCCGGTAGTTCCTAAGTTCCAAATTTCCAATTTGTCTTCCTCGGCCACAAACCGAGATTCTATGGTTTACGGATGTGGAAATTTGGAAATTTGGAAGCAAAACAGCTGTTGTTTAAAACGGCCCTAAAGGGATAGCGCTTTCTGTACCTTGGTGAGCTCCGCAGTCCACTTCCCGTCCTGTCCCTGGTTGAGTGTGTTCGTGAACTCGCCCAGGAAAGACCTCGCGATCTTCTCCACGCTGATCACGGGTAAAAGGCATAGCCAGAAAACGAAAGCATAAAAAACAACGTATACAGCGGATCAATGGCACAGCTCGTTGACTGAAAACGAAACAAAAACAATGATTGGTTCTGACATCGTCTGTGTCCAGCGCCAAACGCTGCATGCTGATCACAAGAGTCACAGGCCGTCCCAATGAGAGGTACACACAAAACACCACCGAAACAAAAAACTAAAACGGACTGTTAAGCTCCAAGAAGAGAAGGTACACAAGAATTACGTACGGTGCGGTACGCCGCCAAGACCCCGCCCCCTAAAATAAAAAAAATAAATATCCGCCCTTATCCTGTCATCGCCAAAAAGCCAAAGGCCACGTACACCGCACGCTGCGGCCACCAGCAATCAGTGCAGCGGGGAGTGGTCCCGAAACGGCAACCAAGCCAGAGCCCACACATACCTTATTCTGTCCGACCCGGCCTTGAGGATTCCCATTTCCACCAAGGCGTCGCAGACGGCTCGCGGGTCATTTTCATAGGTGGAGAAGATGAGGTTGACCAGGCCCGACCTCACGTTGGGCTTGAACTCATCCATCATCCCGAAGTCGTAGAAGATCAGACGGCCCCCATCTTCCTCGTCGCAAGCGACGTTTCCTGGAGAGGTATGTAGTCGAGACTTTTAGGTGCTACTCTTTCGTTGGTGCTGTTGCTGGCTGCTGCTGCTACTGCTACTGCTGCTGCTGCTGCTGCTGCTGCTTGCTGCTGGTAAACATTCTAGGGTGAGTGGAATAAGTGGATCACAGAAAGCAGACTGCTGTGTTGCTGACCATGTCTGGGCTTGACCCTAAAGTAGCAAAGTGATCGCAACCACGACAATAATGGCAAAGACAACAGCAACGAACGTTTAGGTCTACGTGAAGCAAGCGTTCTCTTTCGTACAGCAGTGTCTTGGTAACGGATGGCAAGATAGACAAGCCATACTCAAATCCAACGGTACCGAACAACCACGCAAGCCAAAAAAAGACAAAAAGACAAAAAAATACACCTGGATGGGGGTCGCAGTGGAAGAACCCGTGGCGGCACAGCTGCGTCAGATACGCCTCCGCCGAGCGTTTCGCCAACAGCTTGCGGTCGATGCCCCTCCGGTCGATCTCGTCGATGTTGTTGATCTTCACGCCCGGAACGAACTCCATCGTTACGACGCGCTCTGACGTCATGTTCCAGTACACGTCCGGCACCTGAAGGTGTTCATGGTGGGACAGTAGTCGTTTCGTATCGTTGTTTTGGTGATCGGGGCTGGCGTATTCTTGTTGCGCTTGTTGTTGTTGTCGTTGTTGTTGTTGTTGTTGTTGTTGCTATTGTTGCTATCAAGACCCACCCGCTAACGGAGGAACAGTACTGCTAAACAAAAAACAAGTCTTTGTGCGACCTTCCTCCTGCGTGACCCAGGTTTTACTCGTTAACATGTGTGTACTAAAAACATGCGTATAGACTGGCGCCAAGGGAGACCAGACGGACAACCACACATAGACATGCGACCAAACAACAAGGTTCAGCCTGGCTCACCTTCACCCAAGGAGTGTCCTGGAAGTTTTCCTTGAAGCGAATGGCATTTTCTGCCTCGTTGATGTAGTCGATCTCCTTGTACAGCAGTTTGGCGCTCTCTTCGTAGATCGACACCCAGTCTCTGATCCACAATTTATTTTTGGCAAAATGAGCGCAAAAAGAAACAGGAAGGGGGGAAGTACACAATTAGTTTAGTTTTGAAGAGATGAGCAGGTGCCGACAGAAAGCAACACGCAGCGGCACCCCGAATCATCAGCTCATTCTTCGTTCATTCCCAAACTCCAAAAGGGCGAAAAGCCACAAAGACAAGTCTTGTGGATATAAGTTTTGGGCACCGAGAGAAATCCTCAGGCAACAACTTATTCCCAAACTCCACCAAACGGGACGTCTGTTCAAGAACAGAGTTGGTAGGAGAGGTTGGCTTCCCACCCACTGGTGGTACGCACCTATAGCCATTAAAGTTGCCCCGCAACGAACAGACCGCACCACCACTCGAAAAACTGTTGGCAGGCAGCCACGAATGTAAGCTTTCCAAACTCGTCGGGGCAGAAGGAATCGACGCCCCACCCCCCTCTCCCCCCAAAGCTAAAAACTGTCATTTTATAAGATAGGGGCCGCAGAGATATCATACTCACTTTTGCATCCGAGGGGTCCCTTTTCATGTCAAAAGAGAGTGGTATCACACTGTATCACAGAAGCAGGAAGACACCTCGAAGCCTTAGGCAAGAAACCAGAGGCTCGTTAGTGGTGGCCGCATAAAACAAACAAAAAAGGGTTCACTGACCTGTCCGCTCCGTCGAACTTGGGATCCAGCTTGTCCAAAACCTTCACCAGCAGCTTCAGGTTCTACGCGTTTGTTGCCGAAAACAGTGAAGGAGACGTTGCTGGTTGGTATCGGTGGGGTTACTTCCTCCATGATAAGCAAACTTGCGGCAAATCGAAAATTCCTGAACCTTCGCCGCGCGTATATGACCGTTGCAGCGAACTTTGTAACGCCCAACAGCAATCTTTGCTTGACTGCAGCTTCAAGACCGATTGACTTATATATGTCATGCAAGCTCCGTGTGTGTCGTGCTCTTAATCTTTGGAGTTCTTGCTGCTGTCGTTCACCTTGAGATCTTGGTCGAAGAGAGCCTTTAGCCCTGCTCGCTGCACCTTCACCGCCACCTGCTCCCCGCCCTTGATCTTAGCCAAGTGCACCTGTTGAGCGGGAAACGAAGCATGAGAACTCTGGGTTCAACAGGCCATTGAACCAGCAACGACAACAACAGAAAACATCAAGAACAATAGCAACGAGGTCTCTGCATACAAGAACTCACCGACGCAACATCGGCAAGAAACGGCAACAACGTGCATCAAATTGACAACTTGACACCACGATGACGACGACAACAGCAACGACAAAAACAGCAGCAGCTGCAGCAACAACAGCAACAACAACAACAACAACAACAGTACCATCAACGAAAACACACCTGCCCGAGCGATGCAGCAGCGAGAGGAACCTCGCTGACAGTCTCGTACAACTCCTCCAGCGGCTGTCCCAGATCCTCCTCGATTATTCTCTTGGCCGACTCAAATGGAAACCCGGGGACGTTGTCCTGAAGCATCACCAGCTCCTTGATGTACTCTTTGGGCACCACATCGATCCTGCAGAACATGTGACGGGCTATTAGATTCTGGAAGGTTGGAATCACCGAAAAATATTGGAAACAGGTTCAAAACAGGCCATAAGCCGTTTCAGTGTTTTCGGTGTGTTCACTCACTTGGTCGGGTGCCCCGTGGATGCACACCTTCCCCTATTGAACAGGAGGTGGCAGAGAGCTTCATGGACGCTTACGGCCAGCCTGAGATCACAACATGAAGACTACACGCAAGCCCCTTGAGGAGAGGCCTTGCCGGGAGGAAATGTTTCCAAAAACTTTGGGGGGTAGAATCACCAAAACGCCGTAGCGTACGGCGGGTCGAAAAAAATACGTCAAGTCTCTACTCCATCCCTGTGCTTGGCACGCACTTGGCAAGGAGGGAACAGACAAGTCGACCACAATGCTCCGTCCTCTCGAGGACGCGTGGTCAATGGTCTACCCGACAAGACGTGCAAAACATAAGAGTACGCCCCCCGTCGTCCCCTCATGCTACTTGGTCGGTCCACCACGCGCGCGTGTCGCCGCCGGGAAAAAGTTCTTCGAATGCAAACTTTACCCCCCGCTGGCGCACCTCGTAGACAGGAGCTGGCCGAGCTTGATGAAGGTGGGTCCCAGCCTCAACAGGCCATCCTTGAGCTGCACTGCAATGGCAGACCTCTTCTGGCTCTTCTCGGCCGCATCCTCCACCTGGCGGCCAAACAATAACAATAGTAAAAGATACACGCACAGAGTGTATCTGAGAAAGGTTTTCGAGAGAGATTCGTCTTGGCATTCGGATTCAGCACGTCGCACACTTTTGGTCCCCTTCCGGGGACCTTGGCTTTAGGCCCGCTGGTACCGACGTTTTTATGATTGGCCTGCCGGTTACCTTGGTCGACGCTAATTCCAAATGCACACACTGCCGTCTATTATCCGGAGAATAGTCTGTTGGTAGGCTCTGCGATGACCCCCTCGCGGGGTCCCAGATCATGGATTTCGGAAGCGTTGCCGGTTATGCCGTAACCGCGTTGAGACTGGCGTCTTGTGGGTCGTCGGTCGGGTAGCGCAGTCGATGCTATCACCAATAAAACCCAAACGCACTGATCCACACCGGGAGAAAAGCTTGTCTATTCCCTCCCGTAAAAAATAAAAGCTATCATAAACGATCACCGGGAGCACTGACACCCACTCTTTTGATAGAAAAACCTAAAGCAGACGGGAACGAACGCGAACCTAAAGCAGAATCAAGGTGTTCGGATATGCGCTATTCTCGGCCGACGGCGCGAGAGGCCAAATCCCGAAAAACATGACACGGGAATACCGCGAGTTTGCTAGTTTCCGCTCGGGGATCGGGAAAACGAGACATGGCACATTCCTGGCAGAAACGTGCGTAAACGACGGCAAAATAACCCATGCCACCAATATTAAAACAAGAATCGCACCCCGTGCACGATAGCTCATGAAATGTACGGCGGTAGCCCTTGGCTTCTATTTATCGCTATAAATCGGGGCTCACAGAATCTCTGCCGGGTATCTAGGAGCCCCAATCCGCGGTCACACAGAAGGTTTCTCCGCCTCATGTGCGTGCGTGTCTTCAACACTAGCATCGACCGTGCTAACCGGCTGACCAAAGAAAATACGTCAGTCTTATATTAGCATCGACCGCGCTAACCGGCTGACCAATGAAAAGACGTCAGTCTTATATTAGCATCGACCGCGCTAACCGGCTGACCAATGAAAAGACGTCAGTCTTATATTAGCATCGACCGCGCTAACCGGCTGACCAATGAAAAGACGTCAGTCTTATATTAGCATCGACCGCGCTAACCGGCTGACCAATGAAAAGACGTCAGTCTTATATTAGCATCGACCGCGCTAACCGGCTGACCAATGAAAATACGTCAGTCTTATATTAGCATCGACCGCGCTAACCGGCTGACCAATGAAAAGACGTCAGTCTTATATTAGCATCGACCGCGCTAACCGGCTGACCAATGAAAAGACGTCAGTCTTATATTAGCATCGACCGCGCTAACCGGCTGACCAATGAAAAGACGTCAGTCTTATATTAGCATCGACCGCGCTAACCGGCTGACCAATGAAAAGACGTCAGTCTTATATTAGCATCGACCGCGCTAACCGGCTGACCAATGAAAAGACGTCAGTCTTATATTAGCATCGACCGCGCTAACGGGCTGACCAATGAAAATACGTCAGTCTTATATTAGCATCGACCGCGCTAACCGGCTGACCAATGAAAAGACGTCAGTCTCATTGCAGGTGTGTGTGTATTCGCCCCGGCTGTTCTGGCGCCAGTGTACAAATGTTCGGCGTACATATCTGACGTATCAGCAGCAGCAACATGGCGTTGTGCTGCTGTGCTCACTCGGTTAGTGTTGGTCCTTAACTCGGTGAGTTTTCGTCCTTAACTCGGTGAGTGTAGGTCCTTAACTCGGTGAGTTTTCGTCCTTAACTCGGTGAGTGTTCGTCCTTAACTCGGTGAGTGTTTGTCCTTAACTCGGTGAGTGTTCGTCCATCACCTTCCGAAGCTTGATCTCCTTGAAGAGCATCTTTGCTCCGAAGATCCAGACCTCCACCGACCGGCTGATGGCGGACCCGTAGCCTCGCTTGTTCCAAGAGGACTCCATGTTGCTGCAAAATGGAAGGGAGCGAAGAGAATCTTAGTAGTTTGTGATAAGAGCATACCAGTGCGAAAACGAAGAAAAATGCGAGAACATTGTTGTACTACTACAGCAGTAGCGCGCCCTCAACAACGTCGGTGTGTGGCCGGCGAGTCGACCGGCGCTATTCAGCAGGGCCAGCGCTATTCAAATTACAAAATGACTTGGCGATTTAGTCTGTGTCCAGCAATTTCGACGGCGCTATTCAGGGACACCGGCGTTATTCACCCGGCATGAGGGCCCACTACATCATTCCTGGATTGAACATATTTGGTGAGGGTGATGGGCGGGCGGGGGGGGGGTGTACTCGTAGTCGTGCATGCCGTAGTCGTTAGACCATTGACCTCGCATCCCTACAAAGCCGGGACGCAGCACGCCGGGTTCTCACCGGACCAGGCTCTCCCATCACCAAGCGCGAAGCGCCGTGAGGTATTCAGCGAGTCGCATGAAGGGTGCGCTTCATCCTGCTAAGGGTGTCCGGCATCTCGTGCTTACTTCCTTGCACGGATGACAGCTGCGAAATCACTTACTATATTTTCTGGTACTTTCACTTCCATAGAGACAACTGTAACCACTGTGTAACTGCCTCGAGGGTGCTTGATCAATGTAACCCAACGTGGTGCGATCATCCCTCTTGCGCGAAGTGGGGTTTTTCGACCCCGTACAACATAATCTACTCGACCACCACCACCATTCATTATGGTAACCGCAGAAAAAAAGCTAAAGGCCAAAAAAAAAGCGGTAACCTGGTTGCCGAGCTCACGAAGTGATCGGCTTGTTTTACAACATCGCTGTCAAGCGACGAAACCCAACCCTGATGGCAAACACCAGGGGCGGGCGGCTTGTTTTACAATGTCGTGGCCAAGCGACGAAAACCCAACCCCGATGGCAAACATCGGGCAGGGAGAGGGTGATGGGGGGGGGGGTGTACTCATAGTCGTGCATGCCGTAGTCGTTTGACCATTGACCTCGCATCCCTACAAAGCCGGGACGGAGCACGCCGGGTTCTCACCGGACCAGGCTCTCACATCACCAAGCGCGAAGCGCCGTGAGGTATTTGGCGAGTCGCATGAAGGGTGAGCTGCATCCTGCTAAGGGTGTTCGGCATCTTGTGCTTACTTCCTTGCGTACGGATGACAGCTACGTATGACTTAATTTATTTTCTGGTGATGGGGGGGGGGGTAAATCTCAGTACGAGCACTCGCCGGCACACAATTTATTTTCACGGGTGTCTGCTGTTGGCTGCGCGCACGCAGACTTTGCACCTGCCTGCTGCACGCGCAGATGGGTTAATCCCTATTGGAGCTATGATATACACTGAATCTCAGAATTTTTTCTGCATGTCTTCATTACTAACTGTAGTAGTCTACCGTACACGACACAAGATTAACACACCCCCTGGACCGATTTTCTAAGCTCGATTTTAATTTTCTCAACAGCATAAAGATTCGCGGCGTCGAGCGTCTGGTCCAGAGCTCTCCAAAATGTATCGTTTCGTTTGTGCATTCTTTTCGTCGTGGAGTAATCGAACATTGAAAATTGGTCCAGGGACTGTGTTATCTTGCGTGGTACACGGTATGCATATGTATGTGCGGAGGGCCAAGGCAATACATCAAATCCGTAGAGAGACGTATAGGAAAAATCCGCGATGGATTACCTGTCTGATCCTGGCCACCATGTACAGCAGTGATGCGGTTAACACGTGCGTTCGTCTTAGTTTCTACAACGGTCTGAAACTTACGGGATGCATCCTGCTTCTACATGTATGATGCAGCAAATTCCTACCAGTCTTCTTGCCCAGCACGGATACGGCATCGTACTGCGGACAGCACACATCGAACTGCTGCTGTCTCATATTGTCGAGGCCAAGCAAGTTGAAAAGGGAGTGGTGAGCGAGGGGGGCATCAAGACCAACTGAAGGCTCCGCATCCCTATCGGCCGTTTATTGCTGCTGTAAAAGGCCCAGGCCGTTCGAGGTGTACAGCAGTAGACTACTGCTGTAGTCTATGTACCTAGTTGGTTGAGTTGCATCCTGCTGCCAACTCCCCCTTGCACATGCGTCCAAGTGTAGTCTAGATATCCATACTTCGTGCAATACTCCGTACTTCGGCAATGCAACAAAAACTCGTACCCCGCCATTCCTCGCTATGAAACACAGGTCTAGACGATCACGACCCAGCACCCCCCGCCAACACACCTCAGGTCGCCGCTGCTGTCCACAACGGCAGAGCTCGCAGCCGCCTGCGACGCTGCCTCCGACAGCTCGTAGTCCTGCTGCATTCCGGTCGCCTTGGCCATCATGCGCTTCGCCAGGGCCTGCGTGAACGCCCGCTTGCCGATCTCCCCCTGCGAGAGAGCATTGAACAGCTCGCGCGTTTTGACGCCCCCCGCCATCCAGGCATCCTGCTGCTGCGGCTGAGCTCCTGCTACCTTCATGGAGGGGGAGGGGCGGCGGGATCGAGCCTGGCGCCTTGAGCATATGACAGCGGACGAAGGACCGCCGAACGCTGACGCTGTCGAAGCAATCATCGCCGGCGAAAATGCGTCGGCACCAGGCACGTGGTTGGCCCAAGCAGCCACGGCAACTGCCACCGCAGCGGTGCCAGACAGTGTACGACCCATCCTGTGGGCAACAGACACTGGGTGCTCGGCTGCTTGTGCTGGGTGTGATGTGCCGAACAAGTCAGGCGCGTCGACTGATGTCCAGCCTACGAATACGCAGGCTATTTTGCGTTGAGTGTGCCCACACTCAAACCACGCTTTGGGCTGTCGATGACGCCTGGCAGTTAGTTGTACACGAGCTCTCGTGTGTGCCTGCGCTACTTCTCCATCTATCCCTCTCTCGGCTCGTTTGCCTGAACCTGCTACGCTCAGCGCTTGCGGATGACGTTGGCTGACGTCATGAAGAGGGGGGGGGGCACGTTTGGGGGCTCATCGGGGTTTACCAAAAAATGAAAGAGCGTGTTTATCGGTTCGGCAACATTTCGGCGAAACAAACGTTCCGACATCGCACGACCCTTTGGCCGGAGAGAAACAAAATGATGAGACCACGCCCGTGTGTCCGCACATACTCCGAAATGTATCCACACATATACTACCCAAATACCCGGTACATACTCGCGTACCACATTGAAAATACGTTCGTAAACTGAGGGAGATTGCATGCCCTACGATTAAAAGGGTGTCACACACAAAACGCCCGACCAGTACCTAACACATATCATCTGCACCTTCCCAACATAACATATATGAGACACACAAGACAGCTACCAAACTGTCTTGTTGAGCCTGTTACCCGCAGGGGAGATGTCCCTATCTGCTGTCTGGGAAATCGTAGACTTACAGGTACTTTCTGACGCTATAAATCCATTGCTAATCTGTCTCCGACTCTTTTCTATGATAGAGATGGTTTCGTTGTGTCATATCAAGAAAAATAAAAATAAAATAAAATAAAATAAGAAGACTGGATCTAGGGCGGGGCGTTCGTCTCTATTGTAGCGAACAATGATACTCCTTGGAAGAACCCCAACAATACATTTAACGCCTTGAAGGTTTTTTTAGTATATCAGGAGACCGAACGGTTAATTAACAGCAACAACAGCCAACACTCATGTGATGCTACCAAAGATATGCACGCGGTGCTACCTGACTCTCGCCACCGCTGTTGGGAAAAGAAGATGAGGCGGTAGGCTCCTCAGGGCAGCCCCATCTGCCACAAGGTCCTACAGGAGAAGCACAAGGCAGGCGGTGCCTGTGGGACCGCTTGCAGGAAGATGCCGTCAAAGCACGACATGCTCCCGAGCCACCTACCAAGCCCTGCGAGACGAGCTCCTACGAAAGAGTTTGACTACCAAGATCTTGTCGGTAAGGTCTTTGCCCCGGCCACCGGTAGAGCCGTTGCTCGGCTCTGTGATTCTACTCTTTATTGCTCGTCATAGAGTTGGTCTGCTGCGGTGTTGAGCTTTCTCCTGCGTTGACGCAATGTACATGTATGTAGACATGTATGTATCCCAACCTGAACATACTTGCGTTGTTTCGCGGCTTGTCGATGGACACGTCCCGGGGCGCAGCGGACCCAAAATTTCACGCGGTGGTCGACGAGCACAGGAGAAATGGCTACTTCGTTGGCCTGGACAAGGGCACGCCAGGTGTGTGTGTCACAGGGATAGCAGCGGCATTTAGTTTGTGCTGGATGACGGATATCATCGTTGGATTCGCCAATGACTAAGTCTGGAGACTGCGGAACACAGATACAGCAGCATGTAGTCTGCTGCTGTATTCAGCATGTATAGTCTGCTGCTGTATTCGATTTCTTTCGATGGCACACTGCCTTGGACGCTTGGTGTACCTGGTTCACAGCAGCAGCACTTTCAGTAGCGATTCGGCTACGAGTCTCACCACCAATCCTTCTCCAAGTCGGCAGGGCACGTGTTCCCGGGCGTAACTCGCGAGCTGTTACAACAGTGTCGCTATCAATGGACGCATGCGCTTCTGTATGATTGCTCAACGAGATAAAGCATGATGTAGTTGATCTGTGCATACTGGAGTAGTCTACGTACGTAGTGACACTGCGGGTGGACAATTGCTGCAGATCAGTGGAGACCCGGAGAAAATAAACGTCAATTTCGAGTCGAGGCTCCGTTTCGTGTGCCAACGTCGAGTACAGAGGTTACTAGCTGTAAATTTGGCTTCGTGTTGGATTCTTCCTTAGCAGAGCTGTGTTTCTTCGCCCATTTTTTTTTGCCATGAAGATACTACAGCCTTGAATCTGTTTCTTGGAGAGCTGCTGACCCACACTGTACATACGAAAGTACACGCCATGATGCAATCCTGTCGTGATTGCAGCTGCAAAACTTCTTCCTTCTTGGTGGAGATACACGTTCCGCCGTGCGGGGTTTCTCGAAGCGTCAGCACAAGAAGAGTGTGGTGGTATTGAAATGTGTTGAGGTGCAACAGACAGCGTTTGATTGACCACGCCTGTTCTAAGCTTGTACAAGTAGTGCTGTTCAATAGATGCACCAAAATACTTCGTGTCGTTTGAAATAAACCCTGAAGATGCCCGGTTGACCACACCCTCTTGTGGACTTGCTGTGTAGAATACAACGCGAGGTTAAAAGAAGTTGCCGTGGCATTCGTGGGCGTGGTGAACGAGAAAAGGGTCACTCTCTTCAGGAACAGAGGTAAGGGGTATAACTACAGTTCTTGCCAGCTAAGAAAAAACAATTTGGTATGGCGGAGTCTGGGGTTCGTAGTTAGGGTCGGGCTACAGATGGTCGCAATGATACAAGCCTTAGTGTAGAGGTTCCTACCCGGGCTCATAAATGGTGCTCAAGTTCATAGGTATTGATATTTTCTTCTTCCATGTTTTTGTTGTTGTGCCTCTATTGTGAAGACAACACCGATGCTTCGCTGGGGACGTACAATCCGGGGTCCCACACAGGAGTTTCCGATCCGACGCGATACACTGTAAAAAACTGGATCACGGGGACGGCTCATCAATCCTCGTTTTCGCTGGCCACGCGTTGAAGTGGGAGTTTGGGACTAACACCGACGCAGAAGAACGCACTGCCGCTTGCGTCAGATAACCCATCAATGCAGCCGCGTCCCAAGCCGGTCGACAAATGTAACCGCCCCTTGCTGAGACTGTATGATCGTTTGAATGCTTCAGAAAATATAATTCAGAATCGCTCGACGGTTGTGGGCGAGAGAGAAGTCTTGGAATGCAGTTGGGATTGCCAGAGCGTCGACCATGCGAACCCGTTTGACGATATTAATTTCAGGAATCTTGAATGGGAGGAAGGGTGAGTTCCGAGAAGCTATCAGCTGCTACAACCGCGGACTTGAGCTATCGAGAAACAGCCCGTCCAAGCACGTAACTCTCGCAAACCGATCCGCAGCCTACATCAAGAGGCAACAGTTCGCGGAGGCGCTGAGGGACGCGCAGGAAGCCGCTGTCCTATGTGCCGACTATTCCATGTGCGTGTTAACCTCGTGTGCGGCAAGGCAACCGCGCCAATCAATGCCCACCTCTCGAGATCGTTTTAGTCTTGCCCTTCTGTTCATACAGGTGTGATGGAAGTTACATAATTAGAAAATATTTATTGGCCGTCCTGGTTGGGAGGATACCACAGTATCCACACTTGCCTTCCGTGGCCATTCTCTCCCGACATGTAGTCTATAAGCACCTAGGTGGCTAGCTTTTGGAGGGGATTGCTCATGATCGTTAGGTGGTGTTGTCATGGCAATGAGGCGAATTTTCTGAAAATTGTGTGCTTGTCCTTCGTTTTACTCCCTTCACCATTATTTCCATCAATGAAGAATCCGGAGAAATGTTCTAAGCTCTTCGGATTTTCAGGTGTTGGTCCTTGTCTTTGCGTGTGGCCTCGAGCTTGGCGCGATGTCTTAGCCTACCTAGAGAAAAGAAGGAAACCACCACTTGTTTATGTACTAAAGGGAAGATGCGCAAAAAGTAACGATGGATTTAGACACGAAGACGGCCGTTACTCCATGCTTAAAGGCACCCTACGCGGACCTTGCGTGGAGGATGTAGACTTAACTACTCGCGTTCTAAAGAAATGAAAAAAATCGGCTTGAAATGTTGCTTCAGCAGGAATTGAGTTGTATGAATAATTACAGCTCCAGGACCGCACGTGTCTCGACGGAAGTTGATTCGTTTCGCCGTGCCTGCCCTTGTTGCACACAGCGCACACTCTTTGATGGGGTACTGCCATTCGCGGCTCGGATTGGACAAGAAAGCCGTGGTCAATTATCACATGGCTCTGGAGCTCAACCCGATGGACGTGTCCAGTCAGAGCTTGCTCGCAGAGGCCAAGAAGAGTCTCCTTGCCGCAGGGGAGACTCCGGAAGCTGTCGATGCCCTCGAGGTAAACCAAATTCCAGCGATGATGAAAATCTTGCCCGCTCACGAGTGTTATTGAAGAAATAGGACAGCGTGAACCGAGTAGGAGTCCCGGTCATATGATTGAACTCGTCGAGGGCATGAACGCCCCATGTTGGCGATGTTGTCGTCATCGTTGTGGTCGTAGAACCAGGACGGAAAATACCTACGGGAAAGCCATACGCGTAGAGACGTGCGCGTACATGATGTAGTCTGCAATGATGAACGAAACCGGTTTCCCTGTCATCGTTTCACCGCACCCGGAACAACTACCTAGTATTTGTTACCGCCACATATGCATATCCGTTTTCACCCCAACATATATGACGACGGCTGATACGTCCACTAACTTACAGAAAGGCGATCAGACTGACGTCCAATACGAATGGGAAAAGACACGCATGGACGTGACTGCAAAAGACACAAGCTCCTCTTCGTGACTTCCTATGCAAAAAGGCTGCACTTCTTACGCAAATTATTGCACGGGCACATCGTGCACAAGTTCATTCATGGTCGTGATGTCCGCAAACCGAACAACCGACAACAAACATACAAGGCCCCTTTCGTCTCGAAGAGTGCCCGGAACCAAGAGGAGGCAGCGATCGAGGCGGCCGTGGCGGCGGCACTGGAGATGCCGGTCAAGCACCGGCGGTACCTCGACCACACAGGGCGAGCCGCTAGCATCGAGGCGATGGTGGTGAGCTGTTCAGCTTGAAATGGGTACTCAGCCGGTTTCCAGTGTTTTGTGGTATGAAGACAACTTAGGATGTTTTGACATGACAAGGTGAAGCTGAAGGGTTTGTACTCCACAGATGCATGTATGAATTAAGTAGTGTGGTCACCTCCGGTTACGAAACACATGAGCCAACCGACACGGTTTCCTGGCACCCATGGAGCAATGTGAACGCATCGAGACACTCTTTCTTTGCCTTCGTCCCTACCGTCCCTGTGGACTCCTCGGCCGGACCGGCTCTTGCATTCACCGCTCTGCCTCCACTGCCTGGTTCATGGGACCTGCATGCCCATGACCCCCCAACAAAAACGCGTCCCTCACGTTGAGACCCATACAAATACCCACTGCCCCCCCTTTTGCCTTCTTACACTCCCCAAACTACAGAAGAAGGCGGGCTCATCAGTGTCAGCATCGGAAGCGGCATCGGCATCGCCACCGGCAAGACGGCGTTTTAATAGTCGAAGTAGTAACGACACTAGTTCGCCGCACAAGAACGCCTCCAGAACGCCGGTGAGATTCCAACACTTTTCTTCCGGGGTGTGGTACGAGGCGCGAATGCTCAGACGCTACCAACGGAAGATGTCCGTCCGAGAGAGGGAGAAACCCTTCGACTGAAACCTGAAAAAAGACATCCTGTGAAGGTCGACCCCATGCTTTGTGAGACGGCAGTCATACGCCTGGGTTGCCGCGGCCGAGCCAACTTATGCATGAAAAGCCGACCTGGGGTTGAGAATATCCCACCGAAGTCGTGCTATCACAGCGGCAGAAAATTGACGACGGTGCGTGCCGTTGGTCGTATCGCCGGGAACACCAAACGTTACAGATTCTGAAGTCTGATGATGTGGGTGGCACACGAGACCCCCAAAGTGAAGAAGATGACACGTTCGTGCGCATGGCTACAGCGTTAACTGCAAAAAAATCATGAAGAATGCCCACAGTCGTTCCACCTCCCTGCGTCCCCCCCCCCCCCCCCGCGTCCAAACATTCACGCCAACTTCGGTCACCTCCGACGGATGCCATTGTAGCGGTTAGCGCGGAAGCTCTCGTCAGGCGCGCAGGCGTTGGCGTCTCTGACGCAGCTACCCGGCAAGCTCAAGCACACCATCGGGAAGAAAGCCCGGGGACAGTCAACATCGTCCTCAAGAGGTGAATAAAGGCCCCCCCAAGGATCATCCCAACTCACGGCGCGTTTACTCACAGTACCCTGCGATGCAGGGCTCCTGGCCATACCAGCCTCTTCCCACACCCTTCTCCCACTGTGTCATCCAACATTTTTTTTCTAAGTATCTCGCCTATGCGCGTGAAACCTACCGAGGCACGTACATCCAACAGGCTGACCGGAAACATTTGCACGAAGTTCGGCCCGAATTTGTTTTTGTTGCGGTACGAAAAACAAAGGTGCTGAAACCCACCCCAAATCTCTTTGTTTTGCGGCGCTAAAAACAAAGGTGTGGGGCTACAACACAGCCCGCCCATGGGAAGTGACTTCGCCGGGCTCTTCCGAGACGACTCGTTCGACGGTGTCCCCGCGCCCCGCTCGGCCGCCCCGACCCCAGGCACGTCGGCCGCCCCGCCCTCGACCGCGGGCAAGTCTTCCTCGCGTGGGGTACCGCAGGAAGGCTCCAACCCGCTGTTCAATGCCGGCGACGTACGCCGCCTGCGGTACGGGCTCTACGGCGGCCCCGGTAACGCCTCCGGGGCTGTTAGCCGTGTGTCGTCCGCACCTGACGTGCGCTTGATTGGTCACCCCCGGGCTGGGGGTGGGGACAGCGGTGGGGTCGTCGGCGGCGGAGAGGGCGGCGAGGGCGGGGGCGGCGGTGACGGTGGCACGGCAGGGTCTAGGCACGTCGGTGGCGCTGGCCAATCGGCGGCGGGCGGCCGTGCTCTCCGGAGTTCGGTCAGCGGGGGCGGGGCCACTGACCCGGATACCAGGTAGGGTTCCGGTCCAGTCGATCTAGAAACCCTGGTTTCCGGGACGACGCAATGACTCTTGTCGGGCACCAAGATGCAAAGATAAAATGTTGATGTTCGGCCTGATGTCTTCGACCAGACATCGCAGAACGGAAGGAACGTTGTTTCCAAGCTCGGCTACGCAGTGAAGACAACGCCGAAAAAACACATATTCTGCGGTTGCTAGCCACTCGTTTTCGCCACGTGATGCGTCTTGTTTGACATATTGTAGGTTGTCCCTGCCTGCAATGTTTCGTTGCTGCTGGCTTGACACGGATGGATCGCGCTGAACCGGAGCTACGGAAAAGAGCATTGCCGTGAAGCACCGGCGTTGTCCCCCTCCAAGTCTCACTATCGCCGCAATCGGTTTTCGATCGCACCGGTGCCAATCTCTAACACAGGAGAGCGTGTCTCGCCGCCCCTTACCCTTTCAACCCGTGTGTTTGTGCGCTACTGGCCGGAAACCCCTTGCAGGGGTGGTCGGCAGCTCCAACACCAGCAGAAAAACAAGCAACAGAACAAGCCCCGATCACGCGGGGCGTCGCTGGAGGCCACGCCTCGCACCGCGCCCGCTAAGGCGACCGGCGACCGACGCCCTGGTGCTCACACGTCGTTAGCTCGGCAACTGGAGGACATGGCCCGAAGAAAGGACGCCACCAACCGTCGCCAAGGAGAAGCGGCAGGCGGAACCGCAGGTGCTGGTACCCCTGCTGGTACCGCCACTGCTGCTGGCGATGCTGGAAGGGAACAGTCTAAGACCTTCGTGCAATCCGCGCGGGCAGACGGCGACAGGGCGCCCCTTGTTCCGCGTGCCGCTCCGGTGAGAGGCGGCAATTCTGAACCGGACCCGAGTTCTCCCGTGCGAAAGCCCGACAAGAACGAGACTCCCGCGACCACGGTGCAAGTCACGGTGAGAATGAAACCGCCAGGATCGCAGCGGCAGCATCTGCAGCAGCAGCAGCATCAACAACAACAACAGCAGCAACAGCAAAAACAAAAACAACAGCAACAAGAAAAACAGCAGCAGCTGTTATCCGGCCAAAGATTTGACTCGCTTCCGCCAAGCGTGGGGGCGATCACAGACGGGAACTGCCGCCGGCAGGGGAAGCCGTCCCGGCTCGTTCCCCGTCCCAGCTGGGTACCGGAGAAGAGCGGGTACGCGTCTTCGGAGTCGAGCTTGTCGGAGGGGGGTCCGATGTGCTCGAAGGAACCCGAGACCGTAACAGCGGCGACGTCAATGTGCGGGGCTGGTGGTGACGACGACCGGGCTCAGCAATCGGTCGCCGTGCCGACGGTCAACCAGACGCTGCACCTCGAGGCGGCAGCGAACGGGAAGCAGCAGTGGCGCGATGTCGTCGCCAGGTCGCAGGGCAAGATCGGCTGGACCACGTCTGATTCGGCGCCGGAGAAGGCCGGCTGGACCACTTCCGATTCGAGCTCTGATGCCGAACAAGCGGAACGCGAGGGGGAACGCAGAGGAGAAAAGGAAAGAAGCGGATTGCCCTTGGACTCTTCGGCTACATCCGAGGTGGGCACCGTAGCCCTTCCAAGAGGGCGGAGGATATCTTAGCCAGCTGCCAAGGCGGAAGTTTCTTCCGTGTAGTACTTCCATTACCGTTACACGATGCCAACGCTCCTTATTGGTCGCCTGTGAGAAGTTGTCCGTGACAGGTTGGCACATGAAGGAGGAAGAAGGGGGCAGGTAGAGGTTATTGTTGGGCTCGGTTGTGTTGCATGTGGCTTTTGTTGTCCACCGCTGGATTCGTAAGCACAAGACGTTATTGTACCCTCATCGCCTTGCCAATGACTCTGAAAACTGAGTACACAGCCACATCCAACACAAACAGCAGCGATGCTATCAATAACGACGACGATGACGACGCCCATGCCATCATGGCACAACCGCAGGTAGTAGTCCGAGAAGACGGGGTGGAGGCAGATGGAGCGCTGCGGAGAATGCTCGACGGAGATTCGGACTGTGGTTCCGTCCTACCCTTACAAGATAATTCCATGGAAGGGGAGAAAAGGCCTCGGCGGCTGGAGGGGAAGCATGCACAAGGTGGGAGGATACTACAGGAGCAACAGGTTGAAAGGCAGAAACCAGCGAGAACACAGAGGGTCGGAGCTCAGGTTCCCGGCGGAGAAGAAGGGATCACACGGAGCCCCCGCGGGACTAGCGAAGCGAGAGACTCCACCGATGGGCCACCGGATGGAGGGGGACAATCGAAGGAGCCTGCTGCTTCCGCTACAACTGCCGTTGGTGCTTGCGAGGTGACTTCGTCGACATTGGGCGGCACCACCCCCCGCGACCCCAAGAGCCCGACCGCCCTCTCGAAATCCGTGTCGGTTCGGGCCAAGATCGAGATGTTCGAGCGAACAGCCCGGTCGGCCGCGGGAGAGGAGGGGAGGAATAGAAGCAGTTCCTTGGGGACACCGGCAGCGTGCCACCGGCAACCCCTGGGGCGCTCGCTCTCGGCGAAAGCGAGCGCCCGAGAGTGGGCCTTTTCGGCAAGCGTTGACCGCTCTCAACAACGGTCGGCTGTCGAAAACGGTGGCTTGGCCAGAGCGCTTTCCTTCTCGTCGTCTTCTCGGTTGGCAAGGGGTGGTGCTACGCCCGGCTTTGTGGCCAACACGGCGGACCCTCCCATCCTCCCGACAAGGGAGTTGTGAGTTCAAACGGATCTTGATAATCTGGACTGCCGCGACGGTGGTGTCAGCACCGCACGTCCGCTAGCAATTGTTCCTGTAGGTGGGTGGCGGTGGTGGCGGTGGTGGTGTTGTTCTTGTTGTTACGGTGGGGTGGTGGTGGTGGTTGAGGTCGTGGTCATGTCGTAGTTGTTGCTATTGTGTTCTATATTGTTTTTTGCTGCTATGCGTTGAGCCGGCCGTGCTCCTCGTGGCAGGAGTGGATGAAGGCTAGCGCTTTCGCGAACGGTGCACGGATGTTCTTCGCTCAATGCGATCAGTCACTTCAAACCATTTTCTTTTTGCGACAATCCTCTCCAGCCATTGAAACGTGCAGGAACTTCACATAAAACCTGCCGTCCCGAAGGCGGGACGGGGTTAGTACGTGACCCCCTATTGTTTTTTGGATTATATAATCTCCAAGGAGAACTAACTTCGACTATTCTGTCTGCTACAACGGGTTTGGCACCGCTGGAAGCATTAGAAGGGAAGTATCGGATATTTAGGGGTAGTGGAGACAGATACGTTAGAAAATACCAGAGGCTTGTGCGCCGCGGGGCTCGTGCCTGGCTCATCGAAATCTCCTTCCACAAGGGGCGATAAGGAATAAGAGTCAATTTATTGCAAGTATAATGAACAACGAAGAAGACGTGTCCCATCCACCAGTGTTTTAAGCTTCACAGATGTCTCGAGGCCGAATATTAGAAGGGGATACATGGAGGATTCGCGGATTATTCAGTAGGTCCTACGGGCAGCCTTGCACCTTTGTGTCGCCGTGATGGGTAGTATCACCTGTATTCCTGCTCTACCTATTGCCGTACCGTTTCGCCACGTGAGGAAGCCACAAGTCACGTGCTTGCCTCCGTCTCTTTCAAAATGACTCGGGAAGCGAACACACGTCTGCCAAGTCGGGTCCGGTAGCTAACGAAACGCATTATTATGTTTGTCTAGCGGTGTTGCTTTCGCTGGCATTTTCTGGTCGAGACGAAGGCCACGTTGCGCGCACCACGGTGTCATATACAGTCGGGGTAAAAAACAAAGGGGGTGGTGGGGCAGCTGATAATGACCGCTTTGTGTGAGGCAGCCGTGAGGCGATCGCCTTATCAGACCACTTTATCCGGGGACCCCCACTGTAGTGTACTGCTGTTCACTGAACGGAAGATGGCCGGGACTCTGGGTGAAACTGTCAGGCTAGGGAACGTATCCCGACCTTGCCCGAGAGATGGTATTAACTCCTCTAGGCAGCGCTGCCTAGCGCGTCACGTCCCCTTACAGGCGACGGGTCTGTTTCCGGATTGGCTAGAGAAATTCACATGGGCGGATACAATAGTGGCTTTCACTCTGTATCTCCAAGCTATTGTCCGCACCTGAAAAAAAGGATCAAACAAGAGACGCAATTATTGCTCGAAACCGGGTGATATGCTCCTAGCTAACACGCGCCGTGGAAGCCCCTGAATGGTGCACATGCCTGATGCAGATCTTCCGTGTCCAGGCTTGGGGCCGGCGGCGACGCGTCAGTAATAATAATTTGAGCAATTCTGCCCGATGAGCTCACGGAAAAATCTGCCTTATCATCATTGCAACCAAATCTACGATTTACACTACAACTCGAATACATAATCTCCTTGCCCCCCCGTCCCCGACACACAAATATCCACAAACACGCCATCGCCCCGCTGTGACTACCTTTGTTCATGTTGACAAGATTCCTTTAGGCTGCCTTCGTAATCTACAATACTTCATTCTACGCTTCAAGATGCAGCATTTCTTCCCGTGGGCCGTTCTGAACCACTCATCCCTCTCCCTGGCGTCGCACTGACTCGCGATTTCTTGAACGTACATCCTGTGGAACACGTAAAAACACCTGATCGCTGCGCTCGTTGGGCAGCACGAAGGCAAGATCTGCCCTCAGCATAATCTCACTATATTGTACATAGTCTACGTGCCACAGACCTACGTTACAACTAAACCACCTACGATCGGGCTTAAACCTTGCTCGGGCATAACAAACACACACGTCAAATAAACCATCCGGCAGGTGAAAAACGCCGCATTGAGCCCCCCATATCATAAAGATATCGACCTCCTTGTTTCCATCAGCAACAATAACAACACCGGAATTCCCGAAAAAGCACTCCAAGATTTTTTTGTGGGAAACCCCGACTGCCGTGTATGAGAAGAAAGGTCATGTTTGTGCGCCAAAACTGTCGGACATTATTCTTGTTCAGTAGCAGAAACGAACGCTATCCGCTGCAATCGTTTGCCCGGTGACGAAGGTCGCCCTGTCCGACATGAGGTGGGCCACCTGCTCGGGTAGTTGCGGAGGGCGCATCGCGTAGAAATAGGAGAAGATGCCACGTCACTCAAGGGATTATCGTCAAAGCAATGAATACGGCAAGCAAGCGTACCGCAAGAGGTGGTGTCATCGAAATTGTGGCATCACTGTCTGCGGAGGGCTCACCACTTGAAATATGTACACGTAAATAGCAGTCACGCCACCACTACCGGCAGTGTCAAGCAATCAAGTAGAGATATTCATCTCAACAAGGGGGGACACTTGAACTTGAGGGCGGTTACATTGCGGCACAGGGAAGGCCATGGGGCAATAGGTTTTCGGCCCCTAAGGTGCTGTAGGCGTGTGGAGCTGCTCCCATAATTCACCCGTGTGGGAATCATCGTATGCGTTGTGTGAGATGCCTATTCCCTGGGTCGCTTTCCGAGCTCTACGTCATCAGTAAGGGAGAAACTGGAACAGTATCTGTCAACGAGCTCCCAACGATGGGTATTGAACATGGAGACTACCTGCTTGCGTAGGGAATACAGTATCTGCGGCGCGCTATTGTTCATCCCCAAGTAGTGGAATCTTCGTCGCAGTATGGAGACGAGATACCGCAGGGGAAAGTGTAAGGCGCTTTGGGCACATCGATGCTCCTGCCGTGGAGAAAAGAGGCTGCTCAAAAACTTGTTTTGACCTGTCGGAATCGTCCACCAGCCATGTTGTGTTTGGGAATGATTTCACAGCGAGCCATCTTGTTGGCCGATAGAGTCAAGTGGAAATGTCCCAAAACCGTGAGTGGATGAGGTACACTGCCCGGAGGTACTCAATGATGCGGAAAGTGCATATTGTTGATACTCTCGGCCGGCTTGACATCCGTCGAAACTCCACTACCCAAACGTGAGTGTCGACCTTTACACGGCTGACTTTAAACCATGCAAAGATAGTCCGACTTCCACTACCGAAAACCTCCGAGGAATACGTACCTACCCAGCAAAGTCATGCTGCAATAAGGTACTCTTGTTTTCTCAGCAGGACGGACTCTCCGCACACATGCGAGTGTCCTTTCACCTGCATGGCCACGTCCTCCGCCGACGGAGTCCGCATTGTGGCCAGCGAGAAGGTCCCGTGCCCCCCGCGGATGCGCCCGTCGTCCTCTTGTCCCAGGGCGTGGGTGACGCAGTTCACGCGGACCCCGTCGGGACCGGCGGCGGCCGCAGCTGACGAAGTCAGCGACGAGATGGCCACGACGTTGCCGGCGCCGTCGGTGAGCCCGCGATCCCCGGCATTGGCCACGAAGACCACCGAGCCACCGACTCCCGTCATGGCCGCGGCCGCTTGCTTCGCGCACAGCATTGGCGTCTGCATCTCCGCGACCAACATGTCCTAGAGAAAAAATGTGACGATGGTCGCGGGTGGTTAAAGGAGAAACAGTCCAATCGCGGGGCTCCCAGATGGAATTGTATGGAGGGAGAGCGGAGATGGCACTCAGAGCGGTGGTGCATCGATTCAGAACGTTTCTGTTGTTGTTCAACACGTATGGTGTCTCCATCGCCACCATCCCTGTTCGTTCTCCTCCGGTTACACGCTTCGAAGCATGTCGAGCAAACGGATCATCATCATCGGTGCTACGGTCGTGCAAGGATGTCTTGACTTATCTCCAGACCAAATATGGTACACCTTGTATTTCAACCATGGTTTCTGTCGTCTTGCCACTATACAAAATTTGCACCTTATAGCTCTTGAGGTCGAGGTCGTGCAGGCGTCCGTTGGTCTTGGAGTCGCATGTCGGAGGAGGCGGCGGAATGTTCACGAGACCGTCGATGGCTCCGAGGGTCTTGACGGTTTCAGCGAGAGCCTTCTTGACGCTGGTCTCGTCCGTGAGGTCGGCATCGATGTAGATGGCCATGCTCTCGGAGGCGTCTTCTCCGTCGAGACCCTTAACCTGCGCCGGTGCGTCGATGTCAAGACGAGGGGAGGTTCGGCGTCGACAATACCAAAAAAAGGTTGTTGTCGAAGCCCGAACAAACTGCGACATAGGTAATTGGATTCTTGCTGTGACGCCCGCCCTGGTAAAGCTGTTTTTTATTTCCCCGCCTATCTATCACGCGCCAGTTTTCAAGGTCGTTTCAATGTGTGTATTCTTACCCCGGAATGGATAACGCCTCGCCGGCCACGGAGGTAAGGAAAAACACACACCTCAGCCGACAGGAGCTACCTCAACTCGTTTACACCGTGGCATTTACCGGTTCAGAGTTATTTCGTTCTACAACCCCGCTACACCAACATTTTCCCACCGTGCCCTTCCTTTGGTTCATCGTTATATATATTTGTTCTACGACCCCGCTAGACCACCTTTATTCAACCTTGCGTTGGCCGGGTCATGGATATTTCTATCCCACAACCCCCCTACACGACGACTGGTTCACACCTTGCCCTTGGCCGAAGCGGAGTCGGCGTCGACCACGGCCACCTTGGCCCCTTCCTTGACGAGCCGAGAGGCGATGTCCGGGCCGACGCCCTTCGCGCCGCCGCACACGACGACCACCCTCTTCGCCAGCGCTTGGCCCTGCTTGGCGAGCTGCTTCGCCTCTGCGAGCTCGGCCTGTACACACCGCAGGAGTCGCCGAACACGGCGGGATCCTCAATGTATGCATTATTGTTCGAGCATTTACAGCTCCCAGCCATTCCACCAGCAGCAACAATGGCCTTAAGAGATGCCCGCCTGCCTCATCTCATCTCTTGCGCACTCGAAAAGCAATTGTGAGGGAAGTCCGCCCATTGAAGGGATTGTCTCGGTTGTACTACCGGCTGGTGCGCCATGCCGTACCCCGAATAGAGCAACCCCAGTTTCACGCAAGCAAATTTTGTACCGCACTTGAAAAGCATCGGCAAACTACTTGGAAACACACATTCCTCTGCACTGAAAGTGGTAGCAGTCATCCAAAAGAAATTGATCAACTAATGTGCATCTACGGTAGACCTCGTCAACAACCCGGGAAACTGCATGATAACCTATTTACTCTGTCCTGACAAAAGCCGGTAGTCATTAAAAAAAACATCGCGTCTGAACCTCGCCTCAACAACTCACCCGGAGCTCGTTGATCTCCCCCTGCATCTTGATCCGCAGCTCCTCCATCTGGGCCACCAGCTGGGCCTCCCGCTCGGCCCGAGCGGCGGCCTCTCGGCGGTTCTTCGTTACCGTCCAGATGTAACGCCTGGCCAGGCGCTGGATGCGGCACGCGGCGAGGCCGCGCAGGCGGCGGGTCCCGTCTCCGGCGGCCATCAAGCCTGGTGGCATCGATCGATCGAACGTCAAAGTCACGCCGTGACATTGTCTTGGGTGTATCACAAGATCATTGTCGGTGAACTCCTGCACGGTACTGTATTTCGAGTTGCTATGACCTACGTTTGGGCGCATCCTTTTCGGTGCGCCCTTGTAACGTTGGGTTGGCTTGGTCAACGTTTGGCAGCTAGTGGCCAGGGACGCCGAGATGTTAAAGTGGACAGACCCAAGGACAACGTTCAGTACTAACGCTACGTCTATTTGTGGTTCTCGTCGAAGCAAATAAGATATGAGGAGAATTGTTTCGAGTTGTGTTGTGAGTCCCGCAGAAGCCTACTCTCGTGGGAACCTCATCACGGGTGGAGTTTTCCCTGCTCAGAATTGGTGTTGCCCCGCAAGCAATAAGACGGAAACAGGCACTGGGTTGACCAGAATAGAGGGCGGGGGGGGGGGGGGGGGGGGGTGACAGAAAAAAACTCCGATGGAATCCTTTCCTTTGCAACAGCTTTCTGGACTACATAAAACGGCCAAATCCACCGAAGCCAGACGAGAGAGAACACCGGATCGATTTTGGGAAAACAGCTACTGATCCGCCAGCTGGTCGTTGTTTTGTGTTTCAAATTGGACTACAAAGATCGAATCCGACGCAACCAGAGGACAGTGTACACGGAATATACTTTGCGAAAATAGTTAAGGTACTGTATTGGCAGCTGGTCGCTGTTGTGTGTTTCGAATCGGACAAAATTCGTCAAATCCGGCGCAGCCAGAAGAGCGTGTAAACCGGATCAATTTTCTGAACATAGTTAAGATATTCTTCTGCCAACTGGTTGTTGTTGTTGTTGTTGTTGTTGTTGTTGTTGTTGTTATTGTTGTTGTTTGTTGCAATTCAAACCTTTCTGGATCAGGAAAGCGCGGCGGCAGCTCACGCCGCGCCAGAAGGTCTGGACGATGGTCGCCGACCTGGAGACGATCGTGGTCCGCAGCTTCTCGATGCTGTTGAAGGCCTTCTGCTGGAAGAATATCTGTATTTTTCATTGTTTTTGTTTGTTTTTAGTTCGGGGAGGGTGCGAAGCGTTGCGGTTTCATTTTTTGGTTCTGGAGAAGTGCGAAAACGTGTGTACATGGTCAGCGGGAGAAGGCTACGGATGTTTAAAGAGAGGTTTTGCAGCGCGAGAGGCGACCCACACCGTACAGGCTTCTGACGTTGGAAAGGAGGAACGAGTGACCGGATGCAAAGACAACACTTGGGAAGGCAGCGGTGGGTGAGAATTCGATGATTTTTAACCATCTTTACAACACGAGGTGATATTTGAGGTAGAAGATTGTCTGTGTCGCGAGACGGACGGAGTGCTCGAAAAATTGACGGCCATCGCGGGCAGTAGGAGAGATTACCCTTGGGAATCTGAAGGATATTCGCAGCAGATGTCGCCTGGGGAGCTCTTCGGTCGTCGACTTCAAACCGATGCCTCCGGTCGACGTTTGCTAACCCTGAAATCAATCTACAACAAAAACAATTTCTAAGTTTTGAAACATCTCGATTGTCGTAAGGCGTTCTCGCAATTCTCTACAACATCGCAAGGCTACTCAAGACCTCCAAACACAGACCAGAGGTCCTCGAACCTTAGTGAGACCCATCTGCATCCCTTGTTCCCGGCAGATCTCCTGGAAATTCCCGGCGGAAGACGGAGATCCAGGCTTAAGCTTTTCCTGGGCATGAGTAGGAAAACGATGGGTATTTGGCGTTCGACATTGCTGTTGTAGTTGTAGTTGTTGTTGTTGTTGTTGTTGTCGAGATATTTCATCGCTTGTCGACGAATAGTTACGCCGGAGCTTGTCCTGGAAACAGGCCGACAAAGCTTTCAACACGTACAGAGGCACAAGGCGTCTTCTACCTACCCTGACTGAATAGCCTGCCGCGACTTCCGGCACGTCAGTGCAAAATGGAAAACGAAAGGCACGCGCAATGATGTTCTCAGTGTACCTGGATGGCCATGATGGGAGTCTTGCACACGGACATAAGAAACAACAAACAACTTCGTCATCAGTACCTGGACGGCCATAGTGAGAGCCTTGTACATGGACAAAAAAACAACCCAACAACATCGTTGTCAGTGTACCTGGATGGCCATGATGAGAGCCTTGCACACGGAGCGCTCCTGATCCAGCTCCGCGTCGTGGACCGCCCTCCGGTAGGCGGCCTCGACGACCCGCGCGCCGAGGAGAGCATAACGCTCGACGAACTCGTGCAGGCCGAGGCGGACCGGAAACCCGGCCCTCGCCACGCGGACGACCTCGAGGACGCCGGCGTTCCTGAGCTGCTCGGCGATGCGGACGTAGTTGAACCTTGCGGGGATCAGCTGGTCGTTGGGCTTGATGCACCTGGGTTGTGACAAAAGATAGGCGATGGTGAGGTGTGGAAGAGTTGGTGGGGTCGGGCAGTACGCTGTGGTAGGCGCCGCGAAGACGCGTGGAGGCGACGAAAATGGCGGTGGCAGCGTCAACGTCCACAACAGCAACAACAGCAACAACGACAACAACAACGACAACAACAGCAACAACAGCAACAACAACAACAACAACAACAACAACAACAACAACAACAACAACAACAACAACAACAACAACAACAACAACAACAACAACAACAACAACAACAACAACAACAACAACAACAACAACAACAACAGCTGGCAGCAGAAAATTCTATTTAAATGCATAGCCATCCGCCTTTCAACGACTTTGACAGGGCGTACCGGACGTAGTGAGGGTGCGTCAGGTTGACGACACCCAGCAGGTTGTTCAGGTTCTCCTTGAACTGGGTTCCTAGGGACTTCGCCCCGATGGTGCTCCGGCCTCCCCCTCCTGCACGCGTTGACGAGCGGGGGGCACGCAATACCGAGGGAAAGAGGTACTCACAGCCGTGCATGCAGTATTCGTTAGACCATTGACCTCGCGTCCCTACAATTCCGGGTTCTTCATCGGACCAATTTAGCACATCACCAAGCGCGAAGCGCCGTGAATCCGTGAGGGGGGAGGGGGGGGAGAATCTCATGTATGGGAAGAGGAGACGGGGGAGACGTCTCCAAGTGGGAAATGGTCCTTCGCTCCCGTGGGTAATGATGAAGGGCAGGAAAAAGCTCACGAAGAACCAGAGAGTCGTTTGGCATCGCACTGTGACAGGAGGTTCAGTTTCCTCCACGTTGACTCACGATGACCCAGGTGTGGGTGTGTTTCCTTTGAAACATGACGGTTTGGCTAGGTCTCTATCGTCCCGAGCGGCACGAATCTACGTCACTATTGTGTCCAGATGAAACAACTTTCAGAATGTGGGGGCGAGATAACCTAGGGAATGAACAATCCTCTGGGGGGGGGGGTCCCCACCTCCGCGGCGCCCCGTGGACTTAAGAATGCTCTCCTTGGGGGCTTCATTCTTGTTGGCCTCTATGGCGCCCAAGAAAACGGTGAAAGGGATCTCCCAAGAAATGAAGAAGTCCACACCCTCCTGTGGAAAGTTGTCCCTGTTCTTCTCGATGATGCCCCTGGTGTCGTACTCCACGTCCCCGGCGTAGTGCTTGATGCCGAAAAGGTGGTCGACGCGCATCTTGGGCGAAACGAAGAACCTGTGGCGGTGGGCGGACGGATTGGGTATTGATGACACCGATATTGTAGGAGTTTTTCGGTTGCCTTGTTGCGTCTCCAAAACTGAAAAAAAAAAATCCAAACTACATAAAGGCACAAGACACACAGTGTTTAAGCGATCCCGAGGCAAAGGTCAATATAGAGTGCAGGGGCTATTAGGAGAAATGGTGGTGCCGGTGTCGTGTTGCTGCTGCTGTTGGTAAAAACGATGGCGTTGCTGTCTGTTCGTTTTGTCGCCCGTACTGGCATCAAGGCTTTCCTATTCCCTATCGGCGCAGCCGGAACCCCGACAGACCACGCTCTCGCGGTCAACACAACCAGAAAAAAGTATGCGGTCCAACACCAAACATTCACAGAAGTAGTGCATGCCACACAAGGATGTTTCAAACTTGACTGCACTCAGGTTGGTGGCCCTGGTCCACCTTCTCGACGCCAAAAACGAATATATTGACGTCAATTATGTCAATACTCGGTGGGTTTCAGTGTCGTATAAGCTATCAGAGGGCAACGGAGACTGGGCGTCCTATACCAACAACAATTGTCACAATTACGACTACGACGACGACGACAACCACATAAAAACATCGTTGTTGTTGATGTTGTCGTTTTTACGCATAAACCGTTCCGGTCTCCGCTAAGGATACCCGCACTGGTCCAACTGACGCCGATATCTTCTTCATGAGCACACATAAGCACTATGTCACCAGACCTGCTGTTGTTCTCGCTCTTCTTGTAGAGCTCGCGGGCGAAGCGGTCGTCCGTGGCCCTACCGATGATGCACTGCTCGTCGAGGGTGGGGATGATGCCGTTCGGCTTCTTCTCGATGAGGGTGATGCAGTCCACGTTGTCCGGGAAGTGAATGAAGGTCCACTCCAGCTGCTCGCGGCGGTACTCCTCCTGCCGAGGGGGGGGTGTAGATGTGGCACGAAATTTGCAGATGTTATGGGGTTGCTGTTGTTGTTGGTGTTGGTGGTGGTGGTTTCGTCGTCTTTTGTTGTCGTCGAAAAAACAACAAGCAAGATACCCACGCTTAGACGCACGCCTTCACGAACCTGTTCCTGCCGGAAGACGAAGTCGTTGAACTGCTGCTGCAGCACCTCGTTGGCGTAGTTGATCAAGAACTGCTCATAGAAGTTCTCCGCGAACACCTCGAAACCGAATATGTCCAGCAGCCCGATAAACCTGCAGCGTGGACCCGCAGATACCAAGCTTCAAAATTACTACACGTGCGGCGTTTCATACGAGGGATATCACCGGTGGGGACATCGTAGTATTACTTCGCCAATGTACGTCGGCCCTCTCCTCGACAAGCAGTGGATCATGCATGACTTGCGCTGGCGGTCACGATTCAATGGTAAAACGTCGGTTTGGAAAAACAATGTAAACGATGCCGTTGACAGCACTCCCTATAACATCCGATCGTAGAAGGAAATTACTGGGAGTTTCAACTAAATAGCGAAAGCGGTGGCGGCAGCCGCCAACAAACCAACAACATCAACCATCGTCAGGCGTCAACGACCACCCACATCTTGTCGGTGTTGAACTCCGCCCCGCCGTTCACGCCCGCCGCCGCAACCGCCGCCCCACCCACCCCGTCCGCAACCGCCGCCGCCGCCGCCGATGCGTCATCTCCCTGGATGCTCTTGTTGGTGTGGGCCACCACCCACGAGAACATGGCGGCGTAGAGGGCCTTGGCCATGGCGTCTCTCGCGTGCGCGGACTGCTCGGGAGTTCTGGAGAGAACCAGGCGGGCGCATGAGCGTATCGACAGGTAAGGAGGGTGGGTGGAAGGGTGGACGCTGGGGCTCAACGCTTACGAGGGAGAGGTTTGCGACGCGGGTGGTGCCTTGTTGTCGTCTCTCATCCCTGGGCATGAGGGCTTCCACGATTGATTCCCTGCACGGGAATTTTTCGCTTCTTCCGTCTCATTGATTTTCTCGACACCGGGGTAAGGGTACAACGTGGGAGGACTTTCGGGAGGAGGGTAAAACCTGCAGCCATGTATGTAGGAGGAATACAACGGAAACTGTCCCCTCACCTGCGATTGACTAATTCCTCTGCCTGATACTCTACCGAGGAAAATGAACTATTCGGTGGGGTGTCGAACGTTGAAATCCCCGTTCTGGAGACAGAAGGGCATTGCACGAGATGTCGTTGTAGACTCGAGGGGGCGTCACGACGTGCATGCTCGCTGGTGTAATCACCCCAATAGGGGCGAGGTATTCACACAAAAGAAGTTCGAACTGGCATAAGCTTTGTTGTGTGGGGGGTCTAGAGACAACAAGCAGGTTGGTGCTGGAACAGTATACAGAATATGGTGACGTGGGTGTTGCCCGCGTTAACCTCCCCGTCGGCGACGCAGCTACTACACACAGTTTGAAAGCGGTAATAGCTGGGTTTTGATTGGCATGAAGAGGGGATACACAGCTGGGACTCACAGGAAGATGGTGACGTGGGTGGTTCCCGCGGTCACCTCCCTGGCGGCGAGGCAGCTACAACACATAGTTCGACTGGCTTTCCAGCTGTGTTTTGATTGGCGTCAAGAGGGGTCCACAGCTGGAACTCACAGGAAAATGGTGACGTGGGCGGTACCCGCGGTCACCTCCCCGTCGGCGAGGCACTTGCTACACAAAAGCTCGAAAGGGGAGAAGCTGTGTTTTGATTGGCGTGAAGAGGGGACACACAGCTGGGACTCACAGGAAGATAGTGACGTGGGTGGTGCCTGCGGTCACCTCCCTGGCGGTGAGGCAGTGGGCGAGGGTGTCGGCCGACACCCCCAGCAGCCGGGCCGCCGTCTTCATGGCCCCAAGGGAGCTCTGTTTCAGACGCGCCTGTTTTTTTCAGTTCCGAGAAGTTGGGGACGAGGAAACGCACACGCTTTTTTGGTCGGTTTAGGTGGATGGGGAAAGGGTCAGCGGGGTGTTGATGCTGGCCCAGCAACAGAGGGAAGGGTAATCGGAGAGTTGGTGCTGGGGTCGACACCATTGTAAATTTCTGTCATCGGCGAGCTAGATCCGCTACCGTAAGGTGCGGGTCCGTGTTCGCGAAGCTCTTCATGCTCCGAAATTCCCAGAGCAAGGCTCGACCCCTCGCGGCCTATCAAAGAAGGACACGGCACGGTTGTTTCTAGCCAAGAATAGCACAAACAACGAGAAACTTCGTTGCATCAGAAATTAACCTAAGCCTAAGCCTAAGCCTAGCCCTTACCCTAGACCTAACTCCCGATCAAGACAAGCGCAGTGCGGCACGACAAATGTGACAAACCACCCGGGCTAACCTGTTGCTGGTCATCCCTAGCGCCTGGGATTTCCTCGAACTCGAGGTTGCCGAGGGCGAGGATAGACGCCACGCATCCGAGGCAGTCGTTCTGCACCGCCTTGTCGAACCCCATGGTCGAGAACGCCTCCTGGAGCTCCACGTGGAGGTCGATGTCCTTGACCCCGTCGCGGCGGTCGTAGCAGCCCGACTGGTTCATGTAGTGGTAGCTCCCGGCCGGCTGTAGCTCCCAGTTCTCGCGGTCCTTGGGAGACGCCCCGGCCGCCATGATATAGAAGATGTGGTAGTTGCGCTCCAGCTTGGACTGCTTCACCACACGGATCTTCTCCAGCAAGAACGTCTACAATGAGGTGGGTTTCGGACGTGTGGGGAGGGGTGAATGGGGAGACGGGCGATCAAGGCTAGATGAGATTGATTATTGGAGAATTGATGCTGATGTTCGGCTTATTCGGTCAGCCTCCGAACGGGAATGACTCCTTAACGTGCACCAATGTTTCTGGTACCAATCATCTTTCCCCTTTGTTGATCTTTGGCTGGATGAATTCCGGCAGGCTCCCGACGGGCGCAATGCCTCTAGGAACTCTGTTGTGTTGGGGGAAAAGCTGTATAATTCGGAGAAAAACTGTTTGGCTCATTGAGCTTGGGCGGGCTCTGAACAGGTATGATGCCTCCGTTAGCGGAAACCCCGGGTGTGAGTCTACGTACGTACTCACGCACCTTGATGGCGGCCCCGGCGAGCTTGCCCCTGTCGCTGAAGAGAAGCTGGATGTACTTGCCGAAGCGGCTGGAGTTGTCGTTTCGGACGGTGCGGGCGTTACCGAACGCCTCCAGGATGGGGTTAGACTTGAGCACCCTCTTTTCGACGGTGCCCAGCTTGTTGTCGTCACCGGCGGCGTTACCGAGAATGGCCAGGTACTGAGAGAGGGACGAGCACACCACAACGGCAAGCAAACACAGCTTTACCTTGAGTATCGTGTGAGCAAAACGTAGAAATACAATACTTTCCGTAACAGGATTACTGGTGTAATGTAATGTACTGCGCTTGAGAATTGCGTCTTGAACTCAATATCCTAGACATGTTCGATCCCCCCCCCGGTGGCGTCGACAAGCACTTGGAGGGGCTGAACACAGCGGCGAAACGACAACTATCGACGTTTTACGAATTGGTGTTCCGCGCTGGAAGACACAGGAGCGATATATTGAACAAAGAGGGGCACGTTTGTAAGGATGGGGATCGTGCTGTCGAATTCCAAAGAAACAGGGACAAAGAAAACGTCGAGGAACAGGGCGAAACGCGGGGGTGGCAAACCGCGCGGAAGCATATCGTCGTGTCGTAAAACAACTTGGTTGCAAGCCGAGCAGCCGACGACCGGCCGTTGAACTATTTAAGTGAGAGGAGGGATTTGCCATGAGTGATTCCCGAGGCTGGGACGCGTGCGTCGCGCTTGTCTTTCCTCGCCACGGTTGCCAGTAGATACACACGATGGACTCGCAAGACCTCCATGCTGGCTTTACGGGGTCACTTTTTGGTTCGTTTTTTGTTCCATTCGACCGTGCATCTCCTACCGACACAGCCCCCGTGCTGGATTCATAGGATCACCTCCATTACTTTCCTTCCAATAATCACTCACCTGTGTATCTCTTCCCTTCGAAACACATTCATTCATGCAGGCGTCATACAGTCCCTTTTTCTCTGTTCGACAACACCTTACCTTCATGATGATTTTGCAAGTCTCGGTCTTGCCCGCACCGGACTCCCCGCTGACCATGATGGACTGCGAGCGCTGGCTGTACTCCGTTGCAGGTGTTGTCATGTTGCGGTACGCCTTGTCCGCGATGGCGTACACGTGGGGAGGCTTGGTCTCGACAAAGTTCGGGTCGTAAGACCTACGCTCTCCATCCACCTGCCACAGGTGTTCATCAGTGCGAGTTGTTCGTTTCGGCGCTTATTACCGTATTCGACATCACAACCTAATCATCCACATATATACAAGAAAACATTCCACCACACACAACACCACACGAGCTGGAAATATTGACAAGCCTCTGACAGGGGGGGGCGGAACGGAAGTGTTCAAATGTTGTCGTTAATGAACTGTTGTGAGTGTGTGGTAGACTACTACTACCGATGGGTGTTATCAAGCATTACTATATCTTCAATCGAGGCCCCTATCTCCGCGTATAGAGTTGAGGGGCTCGTCTTCACTCTGTGTTTCAATTTGGTGGCAAGGGGCAGTAGATCCCAAAATAGCCCTTGCCCGAACGACTTCACTCCTCTGCATTCTTGGCGGGCCAAACGAAGGGGGGATCCCTTTGTTCTCTCCCCGATCAGAAGTGTCCGATCAGAAGTATCTCATTTGTCGGATGTTGGGTTTTGAGTGACCTGGTAAACGTCGGCAGTGCCTGTCTGCGAAGCTGTGGTACAATCGACTGTATTGGAGATTACACATTCATGAGTTGACTGCGACAAGTCATAGAGATCTGCCATGCTGCGGCGAATGTTTTGACAAATAGTCTCTGTTTAAATGCATACGGTTCTGTAGATGAAAAACAACAAGTTGGGCAACAGCATGCGAACCACTCATGGGAACGCGACGAAAAACAGCGTGTGCCTCACACTCGTGGACATACAGATACCCACATTAGTGTCGCAAAGTACCAGTACGCATCCGGTGAGCTATGGCAACAAGAGTGAAATCATGTATAGTCTCACCTGTTGAGATAGCCAGAGGGAGACATGACCAAGCAATGCTCGCCACGACACATAGTCGTCAAATATCGAAAAAGCTGCTGAGTAGATCTTTATCGCTAAGCCCTCCCATACGGAGGAAGAAACAACAAGCCGATCTCCTCCTCTCTCGATACTCCCAATACCATAGCAGTGCATACTCCGGAGTAGACAACATCACAGGCTATCTTGCCGATTCCGGCGTACGTCACGGGGGGGTTCATCGATGGGTGTACCGTCGATACCAGCAAGGGCTTAGCATCATTCGATTGCGCGCGAATGAACTCGTTCCGTGTATGGTTACCTGCTCCGCACTGACTAGTCTACCAAAGATTTAGCATGTTCGACAGGGGGCAACTGGCATGAAACAGCGCGACCGCCCCACCTTGTACGCCTTGAGGAGCTTATCCGTGTACAGATCGACGGCCTTGAACGGGTTGACCGCGAGCAGGATCGGTCCCGTGTAGGTGTAGATGGTGTTCTTCCCGTACCTCTCCTTGAGCGAGAACAAAATGGCCGGCTCGTGCAGGTATGTGAGCGAGGTAAGATCGGCCACGCTGTGTCCCTCGATGACCGATGATTGGCCAGCCACGTTCCGGAGCTTGAGATTCTTGCTATCGTCTTCGTCCCGCCCGGACACCGTGTAGACCTGCTTCCCTCCCACATCTAGGGCCACCTCAATGTCGAAGCTGTCGCCTATTGCGGTCTTCTTTTTTACTGTACCGGACTCCCACAGCCGCTCGCCGCCCGAGGCCCATACCTTCGCGCCCTCTTCCATGGTGGTGAGGTTCCCTCAGCAGCTCTGTATGCCACCTTTGAAAGCAGATCGATAAGGTCATTCGCGCGGGGAGCATGCTTGTAGAGCTTGCACGGTCAACAGGGTTATAGCTTGGCACGCAGGCGCAGACGCTGGGGCAGATTACAATGGTGCAACTCCAACAAACGTCAAGGCTATTTATTGCAACCTTCACGTTGCCGTTTTTGGTTCCAGCGAGATCTGAGAGCAGACGCTCCAAAAAATAGCATGCATACCTTGCACCAAACTGCCTTGCTGTGACCTCCAATCTCTCACGTGGAAAAGCCGTCGAGGGTGAGCGAGGTCAGTCGCCCGTCGTAAACCCGCTGACAGGCTGAGCTGCTGCTGCCGAATGAATGCAATTGTTGTGCGTATGCAGAAAAAGGAAACTATCCAACTACGCGTGCGCCCCACCTCAGTCCTGAGTCTCGTCAAATTGTGCCCGTTCAAAGTTCGAAGGGACAGTCACACCGCATCTTACAAAATTTCGCCGCATTATTGGGGTCGGAGTGCGCAGGAGCGCAGGAGCACATGGAACATTGGAGATATTCGAGAACGAAAAGTATTCAGGCACAGCAATGTTAGCAAATATATACCGTGTGTACCTAAAGCCTGGAGGCAAACGCGCTTTTGGGCAAGCTTTTTGTGACGGTTCTCGCGTGACAGTGTGTTTCAGAACAGCAGTGACAACGATTAAGACTGCATAGAGCCAGCCCGGGAAGGTCTGGGTGAAACCAGTCCCCCCATATGCTCTGCTGTATTCGTGTGTGGTTGGCTTCGCGTGTGGCCTTGGCAGCCCGGGAGATTAAGCGGTAGCTACCTCAGCCGCATGATGATCGCGTGTGGGAGATATATGATTGATGGAGAGCACCATCGTGGAGCGGCGAAGTTTGAGTGTGCTGTAGTACATAAACGTCGCGCGTGGTCTGCAGTGTGGGAGACTACAATAAATATGGGGCATGTTTCTCCATCTCAGCGCGAGGATAACTATGCATCCTCATTGAGGGTACCATTGTCTGTGGAGCGGCAGTTGGACCAGTACGGACACTAGAAGGTACTCGATCCTATACCGGAACGGTTTATAATGTGAAGACAACAACAACAACAACAACAACAACACGTGGAGCGGTGACGTGAGAAATCGCCCGGTATACTATACTTGATAGTAGAATGAAAAAACTAGGTTTCGAGCGCTGTTTTCTGTAAGCGAAAAACACATGAGATTCAGGCTTATTCGAGGGGTGAGAAATTCCGGAGAAGGAGCATGCCTCAGCAGGGGTACCCAAAAACACGGCAATTTTTCCAGTAGGCGGCGCTTAACGCGGGGGCGCCGAAAAATTAAGCATTGATGAAAACTGCCTGCCGGCCCAAACTACAGAACACTACATGGTCGTCTCTCTCCGAACCTCTCCCTAAACTTCTTTTCAATGTCACATAATCCGCTTCGGGGAGTGGAATACTTGGGCTCTCGCGCTTCGTAGGATGATTGGAGGCTTCAGCATGAGACGGAAAACTACCCGACACGTCCACCCGCCAGCTATAAGCTACTGCTACCGAATGCTTGGGAGACCTGCCGTTGGCAGAGTGATGCATCGCCACGATAAGAGTGACTGGTACATCAACACGTCGGCAGATTTATCGTATTTGTTTTTTGTGTTAATGGTTGTGGTGGTGTCTACTCTCTCATCTCGCAGGAAACAATTTCCAAGGGTAAACCGAACAGGGAAAAAACAATACCGATCCCGAATACTTTGCCTGTCAGCTTACTGCAGCGCAAAGTGATGCGTTTGCGAGGTGCCGATGGCTTTTACAAACAAATAAACGGAAAGCATCATTACTACTTAAGGCCTTATTCCGTTAAAAAGACCGGGTCACAGGTACACACTCTCCCTGCTCGAACAAGTCCCTCGCGCAAACAACGACAAAGAAGACTTAGCAGTTAAAGTTAGGGGACGATATCACCATGTGCCGAGAGGACCAGTAGAGCCACCAGGTCAGACAATACTATGAAGCCATCCCAACAATTAATCTGGGGACACGGATCAATGTGCCTTGTTTCTTACACAAGTAAATAAAGAAACAACAATTAATCTCACACGAACAGCGACCGCCTTTAGTTATATCTACATATCGAATCAGGATCATCCGTGCACCGAACAAAGAGAAAACAAATGCTGCCAGAACAAGAACAACCTAGTCGGCGCATCGTTGCCGCGCCCCTCGGCCGCCGCCTCGCCCACTTTCCCCCAATGCAGGCACCCTACCCCCCGACTGCACGCCTGCTGCTCCCAGCCCACTTCTCGCATTTTCATCCTCACGGGGCCCCCCGCCACCGCCACCGCCGTTGCCACCGTCGCTAGTGCTCCCAGCGCCGGCAGCGGCACTTCCACCTGGCCCCTCCCACGGCGTCGACGTCTCTCCTTCTCGGACCGTCCTGACAGTCCCGCCCGCTACGCGAACCATGCCGACAGTCCCGCCCGTTCCTCCTCCGCGGACCACACCAACAGTCCCGCCGGGAACCGGGCCCGTACCACCAACACCCTCCTGGGTCTCCACGGCCCTGGGATACATCCTGTGTGCCCCCGGGGGGAGAGAATACACCCATCCCCTGTCTCGGAGAATGCCGGCGAGGGAGTTCAGGACCGCGCAGCTGGAGAGGGTGCGGAGGGATCCCACTAGCAGGAGCTTGTGCTTGGCCCTGGAGAGGGCTACGTTAAGCCGCCGCCAGTCTCGGAGGAGGTGGCCAACGGTGCCCTCGGCATTGGACCGCACGAAGGATACCACGATCACCTTGTGGTGGCGACAACGGTAGCGTTTGGTAAAAAACACGTAAACGTAAACGATTGGTATACCGGCAAGGGCAGCGCGCAGCACGAAAAAACTATGTAGCACCTTGAGAAATTGACAAAAAGAACAGGTGCTCAAGTCACGGGTCTGAACCAAAACCTATTCGGTGTAGTTGATGCTTGGCGGCCCACAGGAAAGAAAGAAACAAGAACCCAGCAAAAAAAAACAGTTTTGTAACTGAGGGGCGTTCTCTACTATGGATGTTTAGCCCGGCGGGGATGGGGGGGTCTTGGGGCCAAAGTGCCGATCGGTACCCAAACATTTCGAAGCTCAGGAGAAGGGATACCCTGTCTCTTGAGAACAGCACCCTCACAGCTTCAGAAATATGATTTTCCCTCGGCAACAACGAGCAATACTTCCATGTGCTTGGAACGCTCAAATATGCTGCAATACTCCCAAACACCACAAACACATACGCGCACACGCACGCGTGTTTTGCAATTGCCCAAAATATTATCACCCCGTACAAAAGAAACAGCTGTAAATTGTACGTTCTGGTCAGCGGTGGAGACTGTTCGGGAAGCCGTTCGTCTGTTTTGAAGCAGCAGCTTTCCGACCACCTCTCCTTAGCGGCCCGGCTGAAATCAACATCCTATTTACCTCCCATGCGTACCAAACACCACAATATGCTGCATCGTTGAGGGATGTGTTGTTGTTGTTGTTGTGGTTGTTGTCTTCACATTAAAAAACGTTCCGGTCTCCGCGCAGTACCTTCTAATGTCCGTACTGCTCCAACGCGGACGCCTTGCGTGCTCACAAGCCAACTGCCCCCAAAGGCCCAAAGGGGGGGTACACCTTCAAAAAAAAATAGGACACCACAAAAAATTCCTCCTGTGTGCTCAACGAAAATGCCTATTAGTCAAATGCATCAATCACCTTCTTGTCTCTTCCTTGGTACTTGTCGATGGTGTTGACCTCGAGAGCTGGGAACGACGGTTTCAGCTCCGCCTGCAGCAGCTGAACCTGTAGGCACAGACCCACGGAAAAGGCGGCAGTGAAAAAAAATCAAGTGGTGGAGCACCCCTCTGTGCTGTCAACACCGCCGTCAAAAACATGCCAAAGGATTCTCTCGAAGTGATCACTATCGTTAACTTCGACCGACCGAAGTTTCGCCGTTTTTGAAACGCCCGGTGGAAACGAGAGACCACCTCCAAAAACAAAACAAAAAACTTATGGGATCAGCACGGTTGACCGAGGCAAGCTGAGACACCAATATAAAAATCACACCCAAGGTGAAGCACCAGCCCCGTACAGAGGGGCAAGGGTGCACGAAAAAATACAACAACTGCCAGTTGGAGAACTAAATCAAATCACCATTTGAGAAAAGTTCAAAAAGAATAGTGTAACTTCATGTTTCACTTGGGTATTAGAGTAACCCCCCCCCCGCAGGTTTTCTCAACGCCTACAGTGAAGACATTAAGGAATCCCTTCGACTGGGGTGTGTAGCATCTCGCACGGGTAGCCTTTCTGTGGTTGTACGACGATTTTCCAACAAGAAGACTGCCAAGGTCGGGCACCAATGACGCAGGAGGGACATCATTGGTTGGCGCTCGTCTGCAGGTCTCGTGCATCAAGAGCAGCGACAAACGCACCTGAAGAGCTCCTACCGACGAGCAACCTGTTATGTGCTGTTCCAAACAAGTCTTTTTTAACCTTTTCGTCACGAAACAACACACACTTTTCGTCAAGAAGCAACACACTTTCAACCAAACCCCTGAAAAACTCCAAACGAAGAGAAACCGTTGTGTGCTGGTTCAAACAAAATATTTCTTGACCGTTTCGTCACGAAACAACGCACTTTTCTCGTCACGAAACGAAACAACACCCTTACCTGCGATCGGTAGGGAGAAATCACCCCAACCCCTCCGAGGTCAAACCCCGCAACACCCAGCCCCCACGCCAGCAGCCGCACCACATCACACTCCACGGCGTTGACCAGCGTCCCCCGTCCCCTCTGCTCCCCGGCCTCCGCCACGGACCGAACCTCCAAACCCGCAAACGGCGGCCTCCCAACCCCGCCCCCCCAGCCACCGCCCCCCGCCCCGCGCCCTGCTTCAACCGCCTCCCCATCGTCTGGAGAGATGGCGTCGGTGTCGAGGAAGGCGACACGCCTGTCCGGGTGCAAAACCTCCGACAACCACGGCGTCAGCCCAGCATCGGCGGAGGATCTCGGGTGCCCGCCGCCGCCGCCGCCGCCGGGGGGGGGTGTCTTGCCTTGCCAGGCGCGGCGGGCGGGGTGGTGGTTCCGCCGCAACCCGCCGCCGCCGGGGGGGTCAGCAGCGCTACCCACCGCACCCCGTGCGGTACGGCCACCGCTAGCACCACCACCACTACCACCACCACCACTGCCAACAGCGGCAGCACCACTACCACCACCAACAGCACCAGTCGACGGTGGAACAGGCGCTGGAGCCAGCAGCTGCGGCGGCAGCGAGGAGGGGCTCCGCGGCGGCGGGATCGCGGCGGGGCTAGGCAGTACCAGTCGCTGGGCCCCCACCGTAGCGTTGCCGCAGCGGAGCCTCCCCGAGTAGGTGAGGTCGTTGCAGAGGGCCATGACGTCGCCGTTCATGCGGTACTGGTAGGAGAGCCGCTGGAGGGACGCCGGGTGCGCTTCGCACAGGCGGCGGAACAGGCTCTCCGACATGCCGGCCTCGAGCGCTTCCTGTTGGCGTTGAGGGGTGTTGTGGGTGTTGTTGTTGTTGTTAATGATGATGATGATGATGATGATGATGAGCTTGATTCTCGCGCCGTGCATGTATCAGTGTCACCAAGTCGAACGGTCACATCGGTGTGCTTCCGAACGCCGAGCGCTGAAAAAGCTGAACCCTACATCAAACTCAGAAGAAAAAAAAAACTTTTTGGGTGTTTTCCTCGCCCTGCGTTGCCCAGACAGACGGTTGTGCTTTCCTTCAAACATACACCCGAGCACTGAAAAGGCTCACGCCAACAACGACGACGCACACACACCCGTCAACACCAAAGGTTTCATCACAACCAAAAACAAGCTCTGGAAATCGTGGAAATACAGGTAGCTTTCGCTACCGCCATGGCTTCATTGCTAATCTATCTCAGAATCTTTTCAGCAGATTGAGAGATGAATTCGTTGTGTGGTATTGGAGATGGATTCGTTGTGTGATACTAGATATGGATTCGTTGTGTGATATTAGAGATGGATTCGTTGTGCGATATTACGACAAAAAAAAAAATCCATCTTTCTATAAGATAGATGGATTCGTCGTGTGATATTAGAGATGGATTCGCTGTGTCAAAATAAGAAGAAAAAAAAAAAAACTCACCGAGCTGGTGACCAGGGGGGGAAGCTGATAGTGATCCCCCACCAGCACAAAGACGTCGGCGCAGCGGAGAGGGGCGAGCACGACCGGCTGCGAGATCTGGCCGGCCTCGTCAACCACGCAGTACTCGAAGCGCCGGTGGGAGAAGAGCGGGTGTTTCACGCCTAGGCACGTGCAGCCGACGACCCTAATAGCGAACAAAAAAAAACGCGAACACACTTTTTTGGTCAGATGGATGTGTACAAGTAGCGCCTTCGAAGCCGGATGCCAATGAAAGAAGCAGATGAAATTTGGTTTGATGCATACGTATAGTGTATAGCGCCTTCAGGCCGATGCCAATTAAAGAAGAAGACGATAACGCACACGTTATACTGGTCAACCGGTTACCGAAAACACACGCACGCGGCAGAAGTTAAAGAACTCGCGACCCCCACCAAAACAAAACCTTATAACAAGGAGATTTGGTCAAAATCCCCCCCGGGGGGACGTATCAGGCCTCCCCACCCCCGTGCGCAACCAAGATTGACACGTTATCTTGGGGTCTTCCATGGTTTCCACATGGAGGGGCCCTCGCTTCTACCATCCATACCGGTCCAACTGACGAGGAACGCCTTCCGTGGTCACACGCCAACTCCCCCCTCCAAAGAGGGTACACACTTCAATTACGATACAAAACATACCTAATTATTTTTCCCTGCACTGCTGTGCAAGCGGATTTCCTCCTGCAGAACATTCCTTTCGGCTTTCCAACGTAAACTTAACACGGCATTACCTTTCCTGACACAAGTAAATTTCCCTCATAACTCTCCTCACCGCGCGGAAGCCACGAGCTCCGAGTACGCCGCCGTGGTCTCCGCCGACCCGTCATAGTTAACGCAGTGAGGCCGGACCCCCGGGTGCACCGAGGAGGGCTTGCCCACGCGCAGACACGGAACCCCCTCCTCGATCAGTTTCAGCAGCAAGTTGTCCACGGCGGAGTGGGTGTAGGAGGTGACGAGGACCGAGGCGCCTCGGGCGAGGAGGACCCGTACCGCGAAGGCGATTGTCCAGGTTTTCCCTGGAACGAAAATGCGGAACGTGGGGGAAACCCGTTGGTCGGTCGTGTAGATGCCGTGGTTTGACGGGTGGTGCTTGTGGTGGAATATATGGGACATGGATGCCGGCCGGTCGCGTTGCGTGGTGTGATCGGTGGACGAAGGTGATGGTGGTGGTGGTGGGAAAATGTGCTTTGCCTTTTTGAGTCATTGGACCGTTGGCCATGCATGTCATTCTTACTCCTAGCAGAGGCAGTTGCAACAATTGAGGGCACTATTCTCTGAAAGAAACAGAAGACCCTGTTTTTCCTTCCTCCTGTGTGAACTCGGCTAATGGTATAAAAAAAAAAGTTGTACGGCGCCGCCGAAATAGATGGGACGAAAACACACAAACAACACAGAAACAACACCATGATCAACAGCACCAGCAACAGTAACAATAACAACAGCAACGACGACGACAACAACTACAACAACAGCAGCAACAACAACAACAACAACAACAACAACAACAAAGACGACGACAATAACTACAACAACAACAACAACAACAACAGCGGCAACAACGACGACAACAACAGCAGCAACAACACCATGAACAGCAATGGCAAAGACGACGACCACGACCACGACAACATCCTACAGGGACACGGCGATCAATCTCACCGGTGCCAGGCATCCCCAGCAGCAGAGCGTAATCCTTAGCGGTGACCAGCTTTCGCACGGCATCCCGCTGGTCCTCGTTGAGCGCCGTCCGAAACATCGCCTCCAGCTCCCCTAGATCCGAAAAAAAAAACGGAGAAAAACGGTTTCTTTACAATATCGATTTATTAGGGATTTCGTTGAAAAGACAATGATGTACTTCGTGGTTCTCATAAATACATTTGTACCTACCATACGACAACGGTCTCATGTTTTGTTTTTTTTTTCCGCCGAAGTTTGTGGTGTTTTTTCCACTACAACCTAAATATTAATATCGGGGTTTCGCGACCGGCAGGCGGTAATTGTCAAGCCCACATGGCACACAAAATCGGCACAGAACGGAGTAGCAGCACGAAATCCTTCGGGATACCTGTGGACGACGACGCTCGCTGTTGGTCGCTAGTTCTGTTGTTGTTGCTGCTGTTGTTGTTGTTGCTGCTGTTGTTCCTGTTCCTGTTGTTGCTGCTGCTCTTGTTGTTGCTGCTGTTGTTTTCGGCGTTACCGCCGCCGTACAGGTCACCCGCCCACCCCAACAGCGTCCCGGGCACGTCCAACAGTCCCGTGAAGCGGCCGAACCTAGGGGGCTCGAGGTCGACGATGAGCCTCCTCCTCTTCTCGTCACCAGCGTTGTCGCCGCCGTTCTTAACGTCGCCGGCCGCCTCGCCCTCGGGGGAAGGGCCAGCCATGAGCTTGACAAGGTTGGACCGCATCATGCTGCGCGTGTTCAACCGGGCGACATGGGGCAGTGGCGGGGATGGTGTCGTATGACGTGGTACGGTATTGTATGGTATGGAAGGGCCAGCCATGAGCTTTACAAGGTTGGACCGCATCATGCTGCGTGTGTTTATATATCCGGGCGACATGGGGCAGTGACGGGGATGGTGTCGTATGACATGTTATGGGTATGGTATGGTACGGTATGGAAGGGCAAGCCATGAGCTTTACAAGGTTCGGCCGTATTATGCTGCGCGTGATTAACCGGGCGACGTGAGGCAGTGGTGGGGATCGTGTGGTATGACATGTTATGTTATGGTATGGTATGGTATGGTATGGTATGGAAAGGCCAGCCATGAGCTTTACAAGGTTGGACCGCATCATGCTGCGCATGTTTAAACGGGCGACATGGGGCAGTGACGGGGATGGTGTCGTATGGCATGTTATGGGAAGGTGCGGTATAGTATGGCATGGTATGGTATGGGGTTTATGGACGGGCCCGCCAAACGTTGACAAGGTTGGACCGCATCATGCTGCGCGTGTTTAACCGCGCGACATGGGGCAGTGACGGCGACGGTGTCGTATACGGTACGGTATTGTATAGAGCTTTACAAGGTTGGACCGCATCATGTTGCGCATGTTTAAACGGGCGACATGGGGCAGTGACGGGGATGGTGTCGTATGGCATGTTATGGCAAGGTGCGGTATAGAATGGTATGGAATGGTATGTACGGGACCGCCAAAATCTTGACAAGGTTGAACGTGGGTGTGTCCGAGACGGGGACGACAGGTGGCGGGGTGGAATGGCATGGTACGGTATGATCTGGTATAGGTACGTTACGGCATGGTATGGAAGGGAATGGCAAGCCAGAGCTTGGCCAGGTCGGACTTCATAACTCTCTGTGTGTAAGACACGGACGCCATGACGCAGTGTCGGGATGGAATGAGATTGTGTGGTACAACTGGCATCTGTTCTCTCGTACGGTATGGAATGGTATAGCATGCCAATGCCACGTTATTACATGACACGGTATGGTACCACAGACATGGCAGGGTATGGTAGGGTATAGAGAGTCATGCAACGGTAGGGATAGCACATTATGGCCCAGAACCTTCGGTTACTCAGATTAATAACCTACATGTACCAATAAACTTCAATCGTGTTTCATCTAGCCCATCGGATTACCTATCACGTCATATTTTCATATTGTGTCAATGTCCATTTCAGGCTGAGATAGATATGGAGCTTCTCACGTTTGAGACTCAGAAGGGATTCGTGCACCCCTACCGTTGCATGACTCTAGAATATTGAACCCCCAGTCCAGGAATACGAGCCATTGTTGCAACGGGCTTGGTGAGGCTGGAAACGGTAAAACCTCCGGGCGCCGGGAAGTGACGGAGTCAGACATGGAAACAGGGATGGGCTACATATGAGGGGTACGGCTAGAGGTTTGGCACACTATTGACGAAGAGAGGGAGAGCAGAGGCAGAGGTTTGGCACGAGAGCACAGGTAGAGGTTTGGCACACTCTTGACAAAGAGAGCGAGAGCATAGGCATTACTCTTCGCCGTGGAGTAGCTGACATTTGAAAATCGGTCCAGGGGGGGGGGGGGGGGCGGATCCCCTGAAACGGAAAAGGGGACCCTGGACGCCCGGGTCTGGGTTCCTCTCCCTTGGTGCCGGGCGCCCCCTCCTCCTTGGCGATCCCAAAAAGCACCCGCTCCCCCCCCCCCTGGTCCTGGTCCTCCCCCCCGAAAAGGGCTTCCATGTCGAGGGGCTCCCCTGGCCCCCCGCCCCTATCTCCCCGCTTCCCCCCCCCGGGGGGGACCCCTAACCTGGGGGCAAAAAGCCCCCCCCCGCCGTCTTTCAAAAAGGGCGCGAAATTTCCGGGCAGCCGGGGGACGTGGGCAAGCCCCCCCCCCCCCCCCC
>FN649754.1:978212-991647 GCA_000310025.1 Ectocarpus siliculosus
GGTCTTCGAAGACGGCCGCTATATTCCCGGTCAGCAGGCGGACGTGGTCAAGCCCCCCCCTTTAGGCCCGGCGGGCCCCCCGGCGCCGCCTACTCCGAACCTGCGCGCTGAAGCACACCATGGCTCCCACCGAAAGTTTCAGGGCCTTCAAGGGCTTCGCCCACCGGGGCCGCTCGCCCCAGGCGGCGGGGGAGCCGCCGTTGCCGCCGCCCTTGCCCTCCCCCGGGGGGGCAGCGGTCGCCACCGGCGCCCCTGTCCCCGCCGCCGCCGCAGCGCCGCTTCATCCGAACACCCCCACCGGGAACGCGTCCGCCGCCGCCGCTAACGCGTCCGCCAGCGGCAGCGGCGATCCCCTCCGGTACCGCCCATTCTCTTGAAAAGACGTGCGTGAAGCGCTTGTTGCCGGCGTTGGGCGCGCCGCCGACGGCTGCCGCTGCCGCTGCCGCTGCCGCCGCCGCCGCCTCTCCCGCTGCCTCCAACCCGAAGCCTTCGTCCCGCTCCCGCTCTCCCAGCCACACCAGGCCGGACATGCACTTCTGGGTGCGGGATTCTCGCTCGGGGCCGCTCTCCTGCCACATCGTCCGCCTCACCTTACAGATGGCAGCAAGGAGACCCACATGTACCGTACAAAACACAAGTGTATACAATTGTAGATCTCAAGTGTGATCATGCAAAATCGAATGCAATAAATCGGAGTACACACCACTAAATCTCCCAGGCATCACACATCGTTTGCCTCACCAAAGGACAGGGGAGGAGGGTCCCCGCGGATGCGAGTAGGATCAGACACACAGAGGTGTATTGGTTTTACTTACTGCTCCATTTCTTTCGGGCCCCCACCCGGTGAATGGGTCTACTACTACTTGGTGTGCAGATCGCGCGGGAGACGAACACTGCCTAGCACTTGAACAACACTCCGGGGAGCCCTCCGTAAAAGTGAGTGAATTTTGTATGCGTGCTACAGTTTCCAGGACCGCACAGTTCATTTTTTCCGTGTGTCTCTACTCATACTGAATCCTATACGATGAACGTATAGATCGTCATTCGGGGCCGCTCTCGAAAATAGCACATCTGCTGCTGTTGGTGCTGTTGCAACGGCGGTTGCTGCTGTGACGGTCGGTTGGTATCTCGCCTGCTCTCCGATCTTAGCCTCCAGGTCGATAGTCCGGTCCCACCGAGAGAAGAAGGCCAAATGTGCCTCGCTCAGGTGACCCACCTGAAGACAGAGAAGAACAATGAACAAAACGCTGTCAAGACAGCACCTCGATTATAGAGTTGATAGTGAGAAAAAGTTGCACGAAAATACAATGGTACGGCAGTATGATCAAACGTGCCTTGCATAGGTGTAACCCACACAATTGTTTTCTTACTATTAATACTGATGACACAACAAAATCTGTCTCCTCCACAGATACTGAGTCTTACACTTTTACTATTTTTTTTTTTTTCACTTCAAATCAGCGCTCACAGCACTAGTGCCGTTTATTCCAACCCGTGGTCACACAGAAGAGCCCCTCTCTACCCTCCCCCCCTGCGGTACTTTGCCTTCGATTTTTATTGCGAGAAGAGTTCAGCACTCTCTTCCCGCTGTGTACACACGAACTAGCGCTATCCACTAAGCCAGGAGCGGAAGCGAGAGAAGAACTCACTTTGCAAGAAAAGCTCGCCTACCCCGGGATTCGAACCCCTGGCCTGGCCTCTAGAAGGTTTCGAGGACACCAACTAGACCACCGGGGCGACCGGAGTTGGTTATTGTTTTTTATGGGATAGAACATTTATCTTCGCAAAGAGGGGGTACGCGACCACAAAACACACCTTGCTGTCGAACACCCCCGGCTCGAGCCCACTGCTATCCGCGTCGCCCCCTTCCGCCGCACGGTGGTACAACATGCACTCCGAGTTCTGGAAGCACATCCCGCACTCCCTCGGCCTCCGTATCACGGGGGGCAGGGTCGCACCCCCCCCTCCGCCGCCGCCCCCATCCGCGTCTCCCCCTACGAGACCGACGCGCCCGATCTCCGCCATGCCCGTGGCGAGGCGGTTGCGGGCGAGGATGAGGGCTCGGATTTCGGCCGCCACGGGCGATACGAGCTCTGAGGTTAGGCCGGCGGCGGCATGAAAACGGGGAGGGGGAGAGGGGGGCGAAGGCGACGGGGAGAGGGTGGATAAAGTGCACGTGCGCTGCGTGTGCTTGTGTTGTAGTATCGACTGCTGTCTCGCCGCCGACAGACGCACCACTGGCTGACACGCTGTTTCGAGTCACGCAGGTGTGGATGTTCAAGCATGCTTGGCGTGTTGGAATGCGGCATGCATGGACGGTGCGTGGCATATGGCAATACCTTAGGCGAAGAACAAAAAATCGCTTCCAAAAGGCCATTCATGTATGTGTACGTACATACGTTACGTTACTTTCTTAGCGGGATAACTTACCCGTACGCAGACCGTCGGCTGCGGTGTACACCAGGAGCCCGCTGGTGGAGGCGTCGTGCCCATACCTCATGCGGAGGAGCAGCGTGTACAGCATCACCTGTCCCATCCCCCCACATGAAGCATGCAAAGAACACAGCAGACGATGTCATCGATGGCGGGAGAAAAATTATTCGGTCTTCTCGGAGGGAGGGTTTGGGCTTCACCCGTGTTGTCTGTGTAGCTTGGTCGTACAAACGACGTTGATGCACACTTTTCGACTAAGAAAAAAAGACCAATGCGTCTTCGGACGGTTTTGTGGTGAATCATAATAAAAACGTGTGAGACCCTCCATATCCATATCTGCCAGGTTTCCAGAGGTCTCATCACCAAGTGAAGCGCAAAAGAAGGAAGACTAGCTGAAAAAGGTTTTAAAAACACTTAGAGGGGGCTTGGGAAAACAACCAGATGCTATTTACAGGGGTGTTAGATACCTGGGCCCGATGGGTGCTGTTGGCCTCCCCTTTCCGTTTCCCAGTTTTCACCTCCACGGGCATCACTAACGACGGGGCCCCCCCCCCCCCCACCAGGGGCTCAACGACAGCCTCCACCGTGGCGTCCATGATACCCTTAAGCCCCAGGACCGGACTCCACACGTCATCTTCGGTGGCAAGCACTCGAGAAACAGCTACGGTCGCCGCCATGGCACCGTCCGAGGTAAGACTCGCCATTCCGCCGTTGTTCCCGCCGGCCGCGGAGGCGTTGCTGCGGCCGCTGCCGGGGCTACGACCACCCCCACCGCCGCCGCTATGAGGGGAGCGTCGAAGCCCGCTACTGCCGCCGCCGCCGCCGCCGCCGTTCCGCACGAGGAACGACCGGTGCCAATCCAGGATCGACCCGCTTACGCTCAGCAGCTCACCGCGCGCGGCGTCCTCGTCGAAGCCCGCCCCGTACAGGGCCTCCAGCTGCGACACCACGATGCGGTCCACCAGCTCCGCCATGTACTGGGGCGTCAGCAGCGGCGGGGCGCCGCCGCCCCGCCCTTGCCCCTGCCACCCCGGCGCCGCCGCCGCTGCCGCTGCCGCCGCCGCGGCAAGGAGGGACGTCTCGAAGAGCTCGTGCTTTAGGTTGCCCATGACGGCAGCCTTGCTCTTGCTGGCGTCGGAGGCTAGCCGCGACTGCAGGACGGCCTTCCGCGCGCACGCCACCGTCTCGGCTACCTTGGTCGGGGACACCAGGATGTCCGGGTGGACGACCACCAGCCTCCCGGAAGCGTTGTCCACGACAACGTCCCGAGATGCCTCCTCTTCCATGCCCAAGCCCTCTCCCGCCGCCGCCGCCGCCACCGCCGCCGCCGGCATCGGGAAAAGAACGTGCACGCCGTCGCCGGGCTCCACCTCGCAGTCGTACCAGTCCCCGAGAAGGGTGATCTTCCTTTGTTGAGCCATCCCGGCGCCCTCCCCACTATCATCCGCCGGGAGGTTCGCCGTCGCCGCCTCCCCAGCCGCCGCCGCCGCCGCCGCCGCCGCTGGGGGGGTATCGGGATCCTCTTGGGAGTCCTGCTGCTCGAGAGCCATGAGCACCTTCTCCCGGCAGCCGCGGCCGTTCCTCGCAGACACGTAGGTCACCTCGAGGACCAGGAAGCGGCGATGGACGAGGGCGGGCCGCCACCGCCGCCGAGGACTAGGAGAGCCCGCCCTCGGAGCAACAAAAGACGAAGAGCCATGATGACCATGATGGCTCGAAACCATAGGTGTTTCCTCCCCCCCCGCCAGTGCCCCGTCCGCCGTCGCCCGCTGCTGTTGCGCCCACTTGGTGAGGCGCCCCTGCCCCTTATCGGGGGCCCCGCGGTCTGCTTGGGGGCCCCGACCGATCTTCATCGACTTCGTGAAGTCTTCCATGCTGCCGTAGGTGGTGAAGAGCTCGGAGGAGTTGGAGGAGCCGTGAGGGGGGGCACCCTGAGCGGATCCCGCCGCAACCACGCCCCCCGTCTCCCCCCGCCCCCCGCCCCCCGCCGCCGCCGCCGCCGCCGCCGCCGGAGTTTCTCCCGAACGGCGGGGTCCGGAAGGAGGCGTTGTCGGCCGCTCCCTCTCCCCGTCCTGGGGTGGCCCTCCCACTGCTGCTCTGCTGCCGCTGCTGCTGCTGCTGCTGCTGCTGCTGCTGCTGCTGCTGCTGCTGCTGCTGTCGATGATCGCCGCCGCGCTTGGGGTTGGGACCGATCGCCGAGAGCGGGGGCCGGCCGGCGGACCCGTTGAACGCCCGCTTCGACCCTGCGACTTGCTGCTGCTGCTGCTGCTGCTGCTGCTGCTGCTGCTTGGCCCTCGATCCTTCCCTGCCTGACCCACCACCGCGGCATGCCACAGCCGAGCCGCCGCTGTTAGCACCGCGGCCGGAGGAGTTGAAGCCGTTTCTCCCCGCCTGTGACCCTGCTAAGCCGGTGATCTGATTCGCAGAGCCCGGCGGGGGAGTCTGTCGGCCGTTAGCGCTACTACTATTGCCCCGGTGATGATCACCAACGTCTCTCTGAGTCTGAGTTTGCTGAGATGCGGCGGCGGCGGCGGCGGCGGCTAGCTGGCTTGAGGCCACCGCCGAAGATGTCTTCGCGGCTTGGTCCTCCAGGGCCTGCAGGTCGGCGTCCGTAAGGAAGTCGAAGTCGTCGCCATACTCGTCAACGTCGATCACGGCCGTGCTGCTAACAACAGCGCCACCATCGTCCCGGCTTACCGCGCCCGGCCCACTCGCAGCGCCGGCAGAGTCTACGGCCGAGGGTACCGCAACAGAGGCCGCGGCTACCGTGGCCTCTGGGGAGCGGCGATGCTGCGCCGCTGGGGGGTTACCGTTAATTTCTTCGGCGGAGACCGCCGGGGCCGCAGGAGCTGCTGCTGCTGTTGGCGGGGAGAGACTCCCGGTGACACTCGATCCGGAAGCGGAAGAGGCGGCCACGGCTTCCATCGCCGCCTGCTCCGCCGCCGCCGCTGCCGGCGGCCTCGGAACGCTGGACTCCAGACAGCCGCCGGCGAGAGACGTTGCAGTAGCGCCTGCCTCTTGTTCTAGCCGAAGCCTGAGCCTGCGCCCTCGCTCCGCGTCGGCGAATTTCTTTCGAAGAAGCGCCTTCTTCGCCCAATCGCCGACGATTCTCGCGCCGCAGCCGCCACCGCCACTTCTTCGGCCCGAGCCGGCACTACCGCTCCCAGAGGAACCGACACTTCCCTCTCTCGCCGCAGCCTTGCTCGAACAAGCCGCCCCCCCGGTCGTTGGTTGCAGCCAGCGCGTCAGCAGGCTACTACCGTCGCCGTCGACGGACCCTGTGGCACATCCCCCCCGCCTCGAGTTGCTGTTGCCCCCGCCATCCGCGGAGCCCCTACTACCGCCCCCACCCCCCTCGTCACACTTCCCTCCCGCGAGAACACTCCCGAGGCTGCACAGCTGCTCGAGGACCACGCTATCGTCTTCACCGCCCCCCCCCTGCGTGGCGACGCACATGTCCTTCGGGGCGACGTCATACCGCACGTCATCGAGAAACTCATCGCTTGTCGCAGCGAGGGACGCCCGCGAAGCCGCGCCGGGGGGGGTGTCGTCGTTGTTGTTGCTGTTGCGAGCGCTACTCCTGCTGCTGCTAGTGCCGCCCCGGGTACGGCCGAAGGGGTTCCGTGGAGCGATCCGGGGCTCCGAGCCGGAGGAGGAGGGGGTGCGGCTGCGCTTGCGGTGGCCGTGCGTGCCCTGTAGAAGAGGGCGGGAGCAAGAGGGACGGTTTGCTAACGCTTGAGGAAGACGAATAAAAAAAGGGGACCTAGGGCGTAGGTGCCCTCCAGCTGCACACCCGGAAAATATGACAACTTAATACAAAGTGAAAAAGGCGACCAGTAAATCTTCCAGCTGCATGCTCGGAAAAGATGAAAACATGATGCTAACACTGTGTAGTGCTCATGTAGACGCCACACCCCGCTGGGGCGATTTTGAAAGCTCGACTGCTGTAGCAGTAGTGGAAGCGTCTTGTCAAGAATATTCCGACCACCACGTGAAAATTGATTGTTGGCCATCTTCTTCGTCGCGGACCTTGGTTGATGCGTCTAGCGAGCTATCGAAAGGTGGCAAGACTGTCGTTCAGAAAAAATGCATGCATAATTTACGATGGCAATACAACGCTTGAGAGCAACTATGTACGACAAGAACAGTAGTAACGACGACGACAACAACAACGCGTACTACCCACAGTAGCAGCAACAGCAGCAGCAACAGCAACAGCAGCAGCAGCAGCAGCAGCAGCAGCAGCAACAGCAGCTGCAGCAGCAACGACAACCAACCACCACCACAACCAAAACAATTACGAACGACGGCGAACAGCAACAGCAACATACTCAGTGACGGCAATGCCAATACCAATACCAATACCAATACCACCACCACCAACATCGATGACGACTACAACCGGACGACAACCCATTCGGGTCCCCCTGCCATGCAGCTGGATGGAGTGGTGATGACAGAGAGACGCGTGCTACCCCCTGTTGTTGCCGTTGCTGTTGCTTAAACCCTTTGGGTCTAGAACTTTTTTTTGCGGCAAGAAAGTACTCAAGTGAGCGCCAGTGCGGCACGTACGTGGAAAGCGACGACAGCGCGAGCGTTTCAAGTGGCGCGGTACGTGAGGGCCTAGGGAAAGACGAAGCCTATAGCGAAAGACATTACTGCTACCAGTGCTGGTGCTCTAGGGATACACCTTGGTTCAACAAGGCGGGGGTTCAGCTGCTGTTGCGCAGGGAAGGACACGTAAGAGCAGGTAGGGTTGCGCGTCGACTGCAGGTCGACGAGGAGGGTTGCGGGGACCGCCTGCGCGGGATTAATAAGTTGACGAGGAAATAGAACAGGGAGGGGGGACGCAGACCCTGTTCCTTGACCCTAAGCCTACTCTGACTTCCCCGATTATATTATTTATTCAACGTTTGCTTCTTGCTTCATACAACAAACCTGCGAAGGCTATACGGTTGCATCTCTCAAGAGGATTACCGTATATGACACAAGATAACACACCCCCTGGACCGATTTTCAAAGCTCGATTACTCCACGACGAAGAGGATGCATAAATGAAACAATACGTTTTCGAACAGCTCTCGACGAGACGGTTCCAACGCCGCCGTTTTCGGCGCTGTGACTCTTCCTGCTGTTGAGAAATCGAGCTTTGAAAATCGGCCAAGGGGGTGTGTTATCTTGTGTCATATACGGTACTCTACCTCCCGTGCTGACGAGTGCTTGTATCCGATGCTATAGCAGTAGTACTGGCTGCTTCCGACGAAATGAGGGGAGCACAAAATTTGCAATATATACAACAGTCCTACCGGTGCTGAACACGTGTGTCAAGCAGACTCGAAGGCTTGAAAGCGACAGCCGAGCAAGGTTACCTGTTACCTGTGTAGCGTGGAGTATCGCAGGTGACGTAAGATATCACACCCCCTACACAGATGGTCACAACCAGTAACGCTGCCGAAAAATGGCAGCATTGGGACCACCTCGTCGAGAGGTGTCCGAACGAATACAGTACGATTTGATTTTGGCACCCTCTTGCTTCGCCGTGGAGTAAGTACTGCTGTAGTCGACCTTTGATATTGGAAAATCGGTCCAGAGGGTGTGGTATCTTGCGTCTCCCAATCTGCTGCAGGCTGCTGGTTTTATGTATCCTGGATAGCCAACATAATCCTTTGGACGCAGCCGGCGGGCCCACCTTCTTCCCTCCACTGCTTCCCCGGTCACCAGACATCGTTGTTCGTCTGTCGTTGTTGCGCGTATCTCGCTGTTGCTGTTGTAGCTGTTGTTGCTTTTGCAGCTGTTGCTGCTGCTGTTGCCGCTCTGTTGACTTGCCGTGGACTCGCTCCGAGATGGTCCTTTTCCCCCCAGAGTTTCAGAACAGTTGATACAGCTGGAGTCAGCACAACACAGCTGATACCACACTCCAGCAGTCCTGCGCACTGGGGCGCAATCGTCTGACAGAAGCGTCGTCCAGTGGCAAGCGTAACCACAGCATGCCCGTTGGAGCACGCCATGGTGCGCAGAGCTCCTCTGCTTTGTGGGGTTTGCTGCATCCGCGAGGGAAATTTCAAAAATCACATTCACGGGGCCCCGTTTAAATATGCAACGGCCACAATTACGAAATCGCGGCGGTTGCAGAGCCAGCACCGCGGAGCAGTGCTACGTGGACGGGTGCGAAACCAAGTCGCGGCGAGTGAATTGGACGGGTAGAACACCGCCGTGAGCGTGTGGCCGTGCTCTTTGCGCTGGCTTGGACGAGTTGGCGAGGAAAAACACGGGGACAGCGTCGGGAAGCAGAGTCGGCGTGCGCTCGCTCTTTTGGTCTAGTGAGGGACTGCTGTTACCTGCGAGGACGCCGCGCGGCACCCACCGCCATGCACATCAGGGAGGTGGTTATCGATGGGTTCAAGTCCTACGCCACGCGCACCGTGCTGCAGGGTTTCGACCAGCAGTTCAATGCCATCACGGGCCTCAACGGCAGCGGCAAGTCCAACATCCTCGACGCCATCTGCTTCGTGCTGGGCATCTCGAACCTCTCGCAGGTTAGGGTGTCGAACCTACAGGAGCTCGTGTACAAGCAGGGTCAGGCCGGCGTCACCAAGGCCAGCGTCACGCTCGTGTTCAGCAATGTGGACAAGAAGGGCAGGTGTGTCTGGTTGTCGAAGCCGCTCTATGGTGCCGTCGTTCTACTACTTGCCGGTCTTGCATCTACAGTACTGCTGTAGATCGTGTCCGTTGGGAAATGGCATGAGGATTGAGGATGCTTTTCTTACAGGATCAAGCAGTAGTGTTCTTCGACTGCTCTACTATCATGAGTGTTTTTTTTTATGCACGGAAGGAAAACCGGTCGCTGAGTGCTATGTGGTGCCCTGCTGCTGCACGTTAGCGCCGTCGTCCAGCAACACACGACATTTACGCCACGCCAAACAAAACAAAGCCGTCGTTTCCGCCTTGCGCAAGGGGGCCCCGTGAATGCAAACACAAAGCAGCCCCGCCGTTCCGCCTAATGTACAAGTACTTGTAGTCTCGGCGAGTTTCACGTAGGCACAGGAAACTAATTAAGGAATAATAAAAACACACACTAAAAGACTACCCATTCGAGATATACCCACAGTCGAACGGGATGTGGTGGAGTCTTTTCAGTGAGTGGAGGGAAACCGGCTGGGTACTGGACTTATTTCGAGTCTTTTTAAGTCTATACACTGATGATTTATACCAGTGATGCCAGCTGGTGCTAAGTACAAAAACATCTGTATAGTTCCTAGATACACCAGAAGCTTTGTTCTCCGCCCTTCGAAATGGGGTTGGATCGTATCCCTACCTCCGCCGCCACTAAAAATAGCTTGCCTGCTGTGCTCCCGGGCTGTAAACGGCTACAGAGAAATCCGCATGCGTGTGCCCGAAAGCCGTCGTTTACTTAAAAACCAGCCTAGCAGTATGACCGTGTTTTTTTTTCCGTTCCATTTCTCCTTTCCTTCTCATCTCTTTCTTCTCTTCTCTCATCGTAAGACAGCCGCATGGGGTGTACGAGCACACTTCTAAAGGAGCTCGATGAGGGTACCATCACGTGCTTTTTTGTGCTTTGGGTCTCCAAGTACGCTTTTCTGTCGGTATCTATCTTCTGTGACAGTCCCGTGCGTTACGAGTACATGGCCACCACGCACCCGAGCCGACCCTTCTCGCGTAACGGTCGTGCAATTTCTCCGTACCATTTCTTACCTCCTTATCCTGTCTTGCCTCTGTCTTGTGACAGCCCCATGGGGTACGAGGAGTTCGACGAGGTGACCATCACGAGGCAAGTTGTCATCGGCGGCAAGAACAAGTACCTCATCAACGGCAGGACCGTTCAGCAGAGCCAGGTCACCAACCTCTTCCACTCCGTGCAGCTCAACGTCAACAACCCGCACTTCCTCATCATGCAGGCGAGTCACCGTCCTTGTTGCTATCATAGAGGTAGATGTATGTAGGTACTGTCGTCGTCGTTGGTGGTGTCGTGGATGCTGCTGTTGGTGGTATTGTGGGTGCTGCTGTTGCTGGGGGTGGTGTTGTGGGTCTGCTGTTGTTGCTGTTATTTTGGTGGTGCTCCCCCTGTTGATGGTATTGTGGGTGTTGCTGTTGTTGGTGGTGATGTGGGTGCGTCTGCTGTTGTTGCTGGTGTGTGCTGCTGTTGTTGGTATCGTGGGTGGCGGTACTGTTTGTGGTATTGTGGGTGCTGTTGGTGGTGCTGCCGCTGTTGGGTGAGGCGCCGGTTGTGTCCACGGCAGTGCGGGCGCCCTTCTGACTTGAAATGTTTTCGGCGTCTCCTTTGCCCCGTCTCGGGAACGTTCTCCGGAACATCGCCCCCCCCCCCCTCCTTATTCTACAAAATAGCTGGCTATGTGCTGCCAAAGGGACCTGCGTGTAAAACACCATCGCACCCACAACGTGCGGCACTCCCTTTTTCGGGCGGTTTTAACCCAACTCCAAGTATTCTGCAAATTAGCCGACAGTGCGCTCCCCAAAGGGACCTGTTCGTAGCACAACCGCACCCAACGCTCCCGTGTTCTCGCGCGTTCTGGACAGGGCCGCATCACGAAGGTGCTCAACATGAAGCCGCCTGAGATCTTGGGGATGATCGAGGAGGCCGCGGGTACCCGCATGTTCGAGCAGAAGAAGCAGAGCGCCCAGAAGACCATCGAGAAGAAGCAACAAAAGGTGATGGTCTTGGCCGCGTGTGTTTCCTGATGCCATTCCGTGCAAGTGCCGCTGCAGTGCTTGTGCCGCTGCTTTCGCGACTTCGTCTGCGAGGCTGCGTTTTTATATTCTTTTTGTAAACAAGCTTTGAAAGTTACTTAGATGGAAGTGCTAGGATAACTCTTGTGCTCGCCGTTCTGCTAGGTATGTTTCCCGTTCGTTTTGCATGTGCTGTATATATGCTACGGCAGTAGCGGTATTCGGAACCCTTCCTCCCTGGCAATTCGAGTTTTTAGAAAGACCGGTTCGAGATAGGACCACAGTCGAAGTTTTTTTTGTCTTTTTTGCTGTTGTTCAGGTGGATGAGATCAACGCCATCCTTCAGGACGAGATCACTCCAAGGCTAGACACGCTCAGGGGGCAGAAGACCCACTGGCTGAAATGGAAGGCTAATGAGGGTGAGGAGAGCCGGTTGCAGAGGTTCTGCGTTGCCTACAGCTTCAGCATGGCGGAGTCGACGCTCAGCAGCTCGGAGGGGGAGAAGCAGGCGCTGGAGGAGGAACAGGGGGCCCTGCAGGCTGCGCAGAAGGAGGCACAGGTATGTACGTTGTGGGGCCCCGTGTGTCGTGTTTTTTGTAACATCGACCGCGCTATGTATCCGGCTCACCAATGAAGGAAATGAAACAGCATATAGTCAGCTCTCAGTGCGGCTGAAATCAGAAAAGGGTTCCAAAGGCCATGATACTTGGACACCCCGTGAGCGGGCGTCGTGCGGGAGGCTAAACTACTCTACGGAATATAGGCTGACATACGGCGTGTAAGAGGCGCAGGGATGGCACCCCGCCTACAATAGATCGGCTTTCGACAATCATTTGCTCCAGACCCAAGGTGCACAGAAAGAGACACAGAAAGTGACCGGTAGATGCGTCGACGGAAAGGCCTCGATGGGAGATGTCCAAAAACATCATTCATTTCGGTGTTGACACAAGCTCGTTTGTGAAGTTATCGAGATTTGAAAATCGGTCTAGTGGGGGTGCCATCTCCCCGCCTCTTCCGCTATAGAAGTACCTTATACGACACAAGATAACACACCCCCTGGACCGATTTTCAAAGCCCGATCTCTCAACAGCAGAGTCACAGCGCCGAAAACGGTGGCGTTGAAACCGTCTGGTCGAGAGCTCTCCGAAAACGTATCGTTTCGTTCACGCATCATCTTCGCCGTGGCGTAGTCGAGCTTTGAAAATCGGTCCAGGGGGTGTGTTATCTTGTGTCGTACACGGTATGTGTGGTTTGACCTTTTTGTTGTTGGTGGTGGGTGGTGTCGTTCTGGTTACCGTGGGTCCTGTTTTGTCTCTTTTCTTTGTTTTCGATCCATTGTCAATACTAGAACATGTGCTTCGCGTCTCGAGCAGTGTAGGCTTGTCGGCACTTTTGACCCCCTCCCCCATGTACAAACAGACCGAACCACAAACACTGCTACCCACAGAATTGCAACGTTTCTTTTGGTTCGTTGGGGTTCGCTGGGCTTGTCGAGTCTAAAACACGCCAGCTGAGCTTGTTGTTGTTGTTGTTTTTATTATTGTTGTCTTCACATTAAAAACCGCTCCGTTGTCTCTACCCAGTACCTTCTTCTGTCCGTACTAGTCAAACACCTGACGCAGTCGATTGCCGTGGTCACAGGCTAACTCACCCAAGAAAGGTATACACATTATATACAGAATAAAGTTGACATTGGGGTCCGCAAGTGAATTAATATCAACGACAGATATTCTAAAACCCTCCGCTCGCCTCTACATGCTCAGCTTTAATTCCTCAATATGTACTTCGAAAAATTAAAAAATCTGCTGGATACAGAGTTGACGTTCGCTGGCCTCTTTCAGTCAAATTTGTCAGCCGTATGAATTATTGTTTTGCGTCTTGGGATGATCTTGTTCCACAGGAAGAGGTGGCGCAAACGGAGGCTAAGGCGAGGGAGGTGCAGGCCCTCAAGGAAGGGAAGCTAGAGAAGGACCTGAAGGAAGCTTCCGCCGCCCGCGAGAAGCTGTCCAAGGACCTGGTTCAGGCCACGAGCGAGATGACCAACAAGAAGAGCGCTCTTGAGGCCGAAGTCAAGGCCCTGGAGGTCGTCAAGAAGGTGGGTGTTTTTTACCTTAGGTGGCATGACGGAATATATCGCCCCCCCCCTGAAACTTTTCGCCGATTACCTCACGGCGCTTCGCGCTTGGTGATGTGAGAGCCTTGTCCGGTGAGAACCCGGCGTGCTCCGTCCCGGCTTTGTAAGGTCTAACGACTACGGCATGCACGACTATGAGTACACCCCCCCCCCCCACCCCCC
>FN649754.1:1007883-1045753 GCA_000310025.1 Ectocarpus siliculosus
GGGGCTGGTCCCCCCTCTTCCGAGAACGGAGCGGGTAACAAGGGGAGGAAGAGGGGGAAGACTGCGACTGCCGGGGGGCGTGAGAACTCGACGAATTCGCTAGTTGCGTGATGGATGATGATGCATGCAGTTTTGTGTTTTGTCTTTTGGTCGTGAATGAGGCGGGTTGCGAGAAATCAGTGCTTGTGTCCGTTTCGCACCGTCTTTCGTTCTTGACGTCGCGCGAGAACTCGGCGAATGTCCTGGTTGCGTCGATGCGTGACACGTTATTGCCTCTTTGTCTTTTGAATGGGAGGAGCTCGGGGAATCGCTAGATGCAGCAAGAGTCTGTTGGCCGCACACCGTGGCATGTGGGGCGGCAAGAGATGTTGGGCTGTTCCATGCGATGAGATGCTTGCGGGGTTGGAGAAACACTCGCTTCTTATTCTCTGCGAAAGTCTCCACTACTCCAAGCCGCGGTGACAAAACCTTCAAGTGTTGCCAGGGACGCGTGTTGGAAAATGTTTCGGACGGTCTGCATGGCAGCTATGACATATTACTGTAGTTTCATAGTATCTGCAGAGTACGCATATTTCTCGTGTACACATTCGCTACAGTAGGAGCAAGCACTTAAGAAGCTCTAGTTTCGGCCGAGGCTGAGGTCCTTTGTTCCTATTATAGGGTTATGCAACGAATGGCCCCGTCTGGGTTTCAGTTTAGCCGAGCTCACAAAAGGTGCTCAAGTTCAGATTTTGAGTTTTTCGAGGATAAATCAATTTCTTGACCGGCAAGTTTCTAGGTGTCGACGGACACAGAATCGATAGTCTCATGGTATCGGTCGGTCGTTTGTTCGTGCAGCAATAGTGGCGACAACCACCGCGGAACCGAGTGATCCGACAGAAGAGTGTGTGCTGGAACCGTGCTTGAGACGCGTCTTTCCACGGACGTTGGTATCCTAAAGTGCAGATATTGTCGATCCCTCGCCGCAAATGAGATATGGGGGTCATTCGGGTGCTTGCATGGTAGGGCTTGTCAACAAGAGGCGAACCGTAAGAACGATCCGTCGATTTGCTAGGTGGCTTCCCAAGTGGTCTGGTAAGCTGCTCTGCTTTCGACACCGTGTAGGGATGTACAGGATATTTTTGATTGGGGAAGGGCATCGGACACGAAGGTTTTCTCGCCATGGAGGGCCAACCTCATGGCGTCGTGCGCCGTGTCGGGGCGGGGGGGCGCGTTTGGAAGAAGCGCAATATATATCTAGTTTGAGGTCTCGCCTTACTCTTGATGTTTGTTGCTGGCTTGATCACTCTTCGGTATTAGTCTATCCGGCGTGGGGTTTTGGCTTGTTTTTGCTCAACATTGCCGGCTTTCTCTCGGTATTAATGCTCAGAGTTGTACACGATACTACCGTTTAACTGATTTCTGATTTCGTCTATCGCGTTCTTCTGAAGGACTACCGACCGCAAGATATATCTAGTTTGAGGTCTCGCCTTATTCTTGATGCTTGTTGCTTGTTGCTGGTTTGATCACTCTTCGGTATTAAGTCTCTATGCGGCGTGGGGTTTTGGCGTGTTTTTGCTCAACATTGCCGGCTTTCTCTCGGTATTGATTTTCAGAGTTGTACACGATACTACCGTACTGCTGATTTCGTCTATCGCGTTCTTCTTGTGAAGGACTACAGTACTTAACCGACAAATTACAGATTCCTTGGTGACCGGACGCTTCCTACATCGTTCTCTTGCACTGCATGCGGTCAACGCTTTCTGTAAACGGATCCTTCTCTTAGCATTCTCTCGAACTACAACTAGTGGGGATCCCCGGATACGGCGGTCTGAATAAGGCAGTCGCCCTATGGAAGGCGGGTGAAATTGGCTGGCACAGCCAAAATAATATAACAATCAAGTTGTCCTACTGATTGAATAAAACGGCTGCGCCATATAAGGCGGTCATTATCAGCTGCCCCAACCACCGCCTTATTGGTGGACCCCACCCGACTGTAACTGCTATACTCCTTAACTTTTTCTTTCTGCGTGTGCTCGTCATTTCTGCGCGATAAGCCGCGAGGCGCCTGTCTGTCGTGCTTGATCCCTAGAACATCCAGCAACGTCTGAATCTTGTTGACGAGGCATTCTGAAAAGAGAACAAGCCCGGCAGAGGCAATCAATGTTGCGAGCAGACATTGCAACAAGAATTCGGGATGACACGCACAGACCGACGTCCGGCTTCTGAAAGTGTTTGCTGTGTCGATGTTGCTGTTTGAAGAACAAATACGAACACGCGCTGATCGGAAACAAATCTATTTCGCTACAGAATGGGTATAACATGTACCGAACGGCTCCTACTCTGCGATGTTCCTGACATAAGCACCCCCTCGTTGTATCCCCGCCCACCAAACACGAACACGCCCGGTACACGAGATAGATAGTCCACGAGCATTTTACCCCCATAAACGTGTGGTTCGAAGGGCAATGTACCACTCACTATCGGCTGACCATACGAGCAGTAGTATGTAGTGGTGCATTGCCTACAACAACAGCACGTTTAGCAAGCAGCATCCTACAGCAGTAGTAGAGTACAGCAGGTGTCCCGATATAATGTAGTGCCGGTATGTGCCCAGAGGTTTGACCGGCACTATACCGGGCACCGGCACTATTCAGAACAGGGGCATATAGGTTTTGGTGTACATAGGAGTGCACACTGGTACCCATAGACGTGGCCAGCACCGCTGTATACTGGGCAGCGACGACACTATTCAACCGGCACGATGCATACATACATGTACTTTATATCGGGACACCTACCTACACTTCTGTCTCGAGAGAGAGAGAGAAAAGGTGCCACCGAATGAATAAGTAATATGCATGATCATACGAAATCATTTGACGCCGCCGCTGCACACAGCAGCGCATTGATACAGATGGCAGATGGCGCCTTTTTATCCACCGCGTACGTGCTGGATGGACCGCAAGGAGAACCTCTGGCCCCCCGAACCGCAACAAAAAAACGATTTTCGACGTCGTCCAATGTCCAATTTTTTTTTCCGCGCGTCTCGCTGTCGAACAGTGTCGACTTCGCACGGCAGCTTCTCTTGCGCACGAATCACAGCAAGCGGTTCGCACGCACGTCTTCTCCCTCGGCGGATCCGCATGTTTTCAGGGATACGTACCAAGCCAAGCACATTGACTAACCTACAGCAGCGTTGTTACGCTGGGGTACACGGGTTGCCAAGTCGTCCCTGTATGTAGTTCCTCCGACGCTTGTCTCTTGTCTCGTCGCTCGGGCCTTTCGCGGAACCTACCGGCTGCTGGCGCTTGCCACATACAAGCGCAAGGCAATGCCCTTCGGGGACCACTGCGAGCCCGATGTCGATTGGAGCCCATGCGCGGACAGCACCGGGTACCCCGCCGTCCTTACTGTGTACTACCCATGCTACGCGAGCTTGTACGGCGCCACGGGGCTACTATACGCGACTTCGATGGGGAGGACAATGCAAAATCAGCTGAGGGAAAAGAAGAAGCTGAGCTTCAACTCCGCAATGCAGATGCATGTGGGGATCATCACTTTCTCCCTCGCAGGATTTATTCGTGGAGTGGTGAGTGACGCATGGTGGGGGTTCATGTGAGCGTTTTTTTCCCATCGTGATATTGTATATATTGACCATTTAGTGCATGTAGCATGTGTTTGCACTCGACTCAAATAATTGAGGAACAACGTTATCACGGGAGGGTGGGAAATATGACGCATGTCTGTCGCGGCTTGTCGTTTGAAGGCTCTAAAGAGGCTCTCTGCTCTCTCATCAAGTGGTTGGAAAAATCCTGCAATCCTGCATTGTGCCTACAATAGTGAAAAACAGACTTTTATTATGGAGGAAACAAGAAATATCAGGGAATGGACCAGGTCCGCTCTGCTCCTTGCTTGGTCACTCGCAGGTAGTGGTTGCATTTCACGTTTTATCCTCTTCATACCTCTAGATCTAGTCCCGCATTCCGCGCTTACAAGTCGAGACTGAAGACGGGGGTTGGAACCCTGGTCACAGCAACCAACGAAACTATAAAATACGTATCCATGTCGTGCTCTCATGCATTCAACGCTCTTACTTCTACATACAACGCTGATTACGGCCAAGCTTTCAACATGCTCATTCGTTGGATTGCCTCTCCAACGCTTGCAATTGTTCTCAATCCAACAGTACATGCTGTAAGTTGTAGTTGTTGTCGTCGTCATCGCCGTCGCCTTCACAGTAAAAACCGTTCCGGTCTTTGCTCATTACCTTTCAACAACCGTCCCAGTCCTACACACAGGCTGTGGCACCTGGTGTGTTGATTTGTGCGCGACGTACGTAGACCATAGCCACATAGACATTCAGGCGGTGTGGACCAAAGGATGCTTCACAAGGACCGCGCGCCGCCGACACAGAATGAAACACACAGTACTACACATACGCTTTACTTCAGAATGATACCTCATTATTGTCATGGCCTGGGAACGGTGTTTCCCCCTGGCGAATGACGCCCATTTCCGTCACCCCAGATTGCCGTGTCTTTGGGCAAGTATGTGCTGAGTTTTGATAATAATGCAAGTTCGGTTGACCATGAATGTGAGGTTTGATCGCCTACAGTTTATGGTTGGCTCGTAGCGCTGCAGGCGGAAATAATATATCGTGCAGAATCATGTAAACCTTCGTCGATGATTCTCCCCGTCGAGTAGCGTCGGGAGGTGGTTTCATGCGCGACGGCGATTTTGGTGAACGCCAAGCTGTACGGCGACAGCATGAGACGGGATCTACCTCCTGTTGTCCCTTAAATACGACGCATAAGCACTGGTCTCCCTCAAGTTTACTGCTCGGGACATTTCGACTTCAAGGTTGTGGTTGCGTCAGTGCTGTTCCCAACCCTAGACGTTCTGAATAGGTTTTCCGCGGTACATTAAAGCGATCCTTTGCTTTAGTCCGCTCTATATCCCGTCTTCGGGCAATGACATCTTGTACACCAGGGCCCGAGATGCGAGATGTTCAGTAGCCGATCCGGTGCGAGCAGATGCACGCTTCACAAGGTGTACTATTTTGGGATAGAAATATTCTCCAGTCATGAAGGAGCTTGGGTTGGTGTGCACCCCCCACAGACAGGTCATTCGTCTTGGCTTCCTGGTGAATCTTCACAGAGTAGAAATAGAGGCTCGTGGCAGGACGTGTATGGACAGTCACATGCGAACGATCATACCACTTACCTTCGGAACTCTCACTGGTAGCGCTTAGAAGAGAAATGACTGAACCTTTGAACGTGGATCGCCGTATACTCTGTTGCTTCTGCCGTGCACCCGACCTTCTTATTGTGCCCAACAAAACCCGGTCAGTCCCTCGCTTCGCAAGAGCCACGCATCCATCCGCTGCCAATCCTCATCTTGTTCCACTTGAGGCAAATATGCGTGGGATACGTAACTACGGTTCTCATACGGCACTGGGCCAGTCTCCAACTGCGATTGGGAAATACCAACAAGACCGAAGCACAAGCCACGAACAAGACTGCACGTGAGCTACCTGACACATAAGGATTGAGTTCGAGCAGGCACCCGACAGTGTGGAAGTAGGCCATGATAATCTGATCTTCGTTTGTGGCATGGACACGGAGCACAAGAGGTTGCATATGTCATCAACCCAAGCAGCTTGGTAACGCTTGCATAGATCTACGTAGATGACAGCATCAAAACGCCATCCTTCCCTTCCCCGATAGCCAACGTTGACGTCATCTTGTAAGCGCTTTGATGTTGGCCCACAACCGACAACCTGCCTCCCGCGTCCGGGCACCATCCCCCCTCAGTATGAGGCTACAAACAATCGATGTATGTCTCCGCCTCGCCCACCTCTTGATACCGGCCGTTCATCTCTCCTGCGCAGGTTTTGGGAAGCTGTATCAGGAGGGGGAGTTGATCCAAGCCTTCATTATGTGCTCGTTTTTTGCGGGTACCGTAGCATACGGGATAACACACCAGAGGCTTTGGGGGATCGTGGAGCGCTTGGAGCTCTCCGTTTGGTCGCTGTTTAGCGCAGTGACGTCCTGGCTGGTGATAGTTCTAGGGAGACGCGTCTACACCGTGAGTGTCCGTTCAGAGCTCGTACACGATGACCCGCCGGAATTACCAATTGAAAAAGAGTAGGTACAAAAATAGAAATACTACCCGTTGGTGGATACAACCATAGTCGAAGGGAATGTGTCGAAGTCCTTACAGTGGGTGGAAGAAAAATCGGCTGGATACTTGCCATATATTGAGTTTGTTTATATGCTCAATTGATTGCCACGGAAGCTTCGATTTTGTTTTGTCTCTCCGTGCAAGACGATGAGGCACTGTAGAGAGAGAGCACAAAATCGGTCCCCAAATGAATTTCAAGCACCGCTAGACCTTTGAAATTTTTTCCTACATAGCATTGAGGGTATTTCTTCATGGTTGGTCGTGATGGGTCGCACGCCTTTTCATGTATTGCCAGTCTTGGTGATGCCTCTTCCGCGTGGCTGGAACTGCGTACCTTCGGCTGTAAAGCTCGAGAAAATCCCACCTAAAGTCTCAATCCTAAAATATGCGATAGGGTCGCTGACGTACGTGCAAACACTACCGCGTTGTACGTGGTTGGATCGAGAGTGGTGCGAAGAGGGCTTTGTCCCGTTTTTGACGTGTGCTGTCGTCACTTTTGCTATGTGTGTTAGCGCTGGGGAGTTCGGGGCTCAATCTTTGGCGTAGTAACATCCACTTGGTCCATCATTCACGGCCGCCGAACCCCAGCCCTTGACGGCCTCGAGGAAAGCCCGAACAAGCATGAACGACACCATTGAACTTCCTCGTCTTCGCCATAACTCCACTTTGTTCTACCCTGTGGCGGCACTCCAGGACATGAAGCTTGTAGCTCGCAGTCGCCCGGTGCTCGACTACCTGCGCCGTGTCAAGTACGTGGTCATCGGGAGCTCCGTGCTGTGGTGCCTGCGCACGGTGCTTTTCGTCATAAGCGCCTGTATGGACAAGCCCTTGCCGGTGCTTGTGTGGGTGGTCCTGCGGGGAGGTACCGCGGTGACGGGCATAGCGACGGCCTTGCTCTATTACGTGGTTATCGGTGAGTCGATGCCATTGAAGGCAGAACGTAAACGCGCGGGATGCGCCGTGTGCTTTACAACGATTCATTTGATTCAGGCGCGTGCCAGGTTTGGCGTCAAACGTTCACGCCTGTTAGGCAGATGTTTGGAGGTCTCAGACGGGTGAGCACGGTGTACTTTATCTGTCTTCGTTACTTTTGCCCGCCGCCCCGATGACTTCGTGGGCATCCCCGGTAACCTACAAATAGCAGGTTTTGAGCTTGGTTCTCTGTCTGGAGTGCAACGTTTGTTCTTGCAATATGCGGTGGACAACGAACAAAAAGTAGATGCATGAATGCACCTTTCAACTTGACGGCCGGCGAGGCAAACGGACGGCTTCTTCGCCTTCCTCGCGACCAACAGAATATGGCAAACACCCCAGGATGAAATCTGTTGTTGTTGTTGTTGTTGTCTTCACATTAAAAACCGTTCCGATCTCTCTCTACCCAGTACCTTCGTATGTCCGTACTGATCCAACATTTGACGCGGTCGATGCCCGTGGTCACAGGTTAACTTACCCTAAAAAGGTACACTCAAATAAACAGGCCCCGAGGGGTCCGCAAGTCAATAGAAATCTGTACAAACACACGAAGGAAGCAGCAACCCTCCTCCTGTGTGATCTTCTTGTGCCATCGTGTGCCAGGGTCGAACGTTGCGGCCAGAGCGGCTAAGGCTGCCGCCAGCGAGGGCTCCCGCCGGCCCGACGGCGTTGGCCAGGCAAGCGGCACCATGAATGGGAATGGGACGGTTTCTCCTCTATGAGTCATTCCTCCCTAGGGTGGTGATGTAGGGCTCTCATAAAACAAAAAACACACCGACTTGGTTGCCCAACACTCACGTGTCTTGATGAACACGTTCACAGAGACCATAGGGTCGAAGACAGAAGTTGTTGTGTGGGTAAAGCTCGGATGCATCTCCTTGACCGTTCTGTCGCACCGAGAGTGAGAAAAGGGGGGAGAGGCACCGTGCTTGATATGCGGGACCCCCTGTGGGATTTTTCTTTGTGTGTCGCGTGATGCACTCGCTCCTCTTGCTTCGACCTTGCGCCTGCTTCTCGTGACGGCAAAGAGCACTACACAAAAACAGTCGTGCCGGAAAAATGATCAGGTAACCACCAAAATACACGCCCGTTTTCGGGCCAAATCTCTGTAAAATAAAATGAGGACACTCCAACCGGCGAGCGAGCGTGGATGGACGTTTGACGAGAAACAATCCATGTTGCATCACCTGCGCACCAGGTCCAAAAGAAATTCCAAGCGCTGGCAAAGATTGTGTCCAACGGCGCCAATCAGCTCATCGAAACCACCATCGCCTCGATCGGCGAGACGAGCGCCCGCGTGTACGTGGATGGCGACAGCGAGGAGCCTAAACTGTTTCAACGGATAGCAAGTGGTACGAGGTGGTCCACCCGGGGGCGAGTAGACTCCGGCGCGTCGAGCCGGGGCAGTGTCTCGAGAAAGGTGACCGAGGGCGGCGGGGCTACAGCGCAGCTACGGTCGGGGACCGGGGACAGTTTGAAGGTGCCGGACGAGTTATCGTCGGAGACCAAGCAACCGATGGCGGATACGCGGGGCGCGCAGGTGGGCCCTGCCGACCCGGTTACGAGCCAGGGGGGTGTTGTATTTTGGTTTGGCTGGGTGGGAGGCCACTTTGTAGTGGGGAGCGGTTGTTCGACATAATTATAGCGCTCTGCCACTATTATTACGATTTTGTTTTCTTATGAAAGCCCGAATGATTGGAATCCGGTGCACGCAAATCCCAACATAACCTACTGTCAGGGTAGTGGCCGATTTCGATTGATCGACTGGCCTCCTTTAACGCAAGGAAAACCAAAAACATAGCCCCTGCCCATATGCAAACACCCGCGCCCGTCACGAAATACGTTCTTTACAACCTGACTGCCCTGTAGATGATTCAATTGTGCGCACCACCACAGCGCCCGGCGGAGAAAGTCTTGTCTGTTAGCCTGATCTCACGCGAAGGCGCTGCGCATTGTAGTGGACGGGAACACTTCGTCGTATGATTTTCCGATATATACCGCGTGTGTAGCATACGTGGAAAATAAGAGGCGAGGAAAACCCGTGTACGAAGTTCTGTCCTCAGCTGAGCGAGGGGGGGCGAAATATGTCTTTATGGCGTGCTTTCGTTGATGCGAGCCGACGCGTACATGCATACATGTGCGTAGTCTCTACAAATCCCAACATAACCCCTTTCCCTACCTACGTGTTTTACCTGCGCGACTCAGGTTGGAATGCGAGAGGGGTTTACGTTCGACTTGCGCAGTGCTGACAACAGCGATGGAGGAGGCGACGGAAAGTCGAGGTATGGAGGGGGGAGGGTACTCATGTTTGCATACCTTGTTAGCTGTTGACCATTGATCACTCGTCCTCGAGAGGACGGAGCATTGCTCCCGCAGTTTGCCAACGTATCATACTCGCCGATTCAAAACCCCTCCATACATCCTTTGCTTTGTTTGCTCACCCCGCGTCCAAAACCAGTTGGCAGCCTTTCCCCTCCCGTATCGTGTTTTCTCCAGCCCTCTACATGTACATTTTCCCGATTTCCTACACGTCCTGTACAGCTGTATCGCGCGCCTGCTGTGCGTCTAGGAACAAAGAGTGTGACGGTCTTCCGCCTGCTTCCGACTTTGGATGATTCTCCCTGCAAGAGTGGACACATACCTCCGCAACCCGTACCCTTCCCGAAGCATACTTGACCCCCACTATTTTCTACGTTCCTTCTCCGGTACTCTATCATTCAAGATCGTCAAAATGATTTTCCTATCGTGTTCAACACGGTGATTTCCCCAATAGCTTCCTGGATCAGCCGTATCTCCTTCTATGACGAGTTCACCACCACCCCTTCCCTAGGCGCATTTTATTTTTTTCTTACACCATAAAAGCACCATCATTTTAACCGTCCCCTTCATGAATTCGTTCCTGTCCCCAGGCACCCAAGTGTGAGGAATCTAGGGGGGCGCGGCGGAAAAGAACGAGGGGGAGGAGGGATGTGGCACACGCCGGTCTCGCCGGTGACGACGCCAACACCGTCTCCTCCCGGGGGTTTCAATGACGGAGGCGAGGTCCCCGAGGAGAGGAAGAATGAGCTCACCGAGTGCGAGGACACCGACGCAAACAGCGGCGACGAAGGCTCGGGAGAAGACCAGCAACGACGCAAACCAGGGCTACAGAAAAGGTCATCGTGGTGCCGGGCTCACCTCCCTTCAAGCGAAGATACTGCCGGATCAAGCGACGAGAGCAGAAAGAAGACCGAACAAGTCTGGGAACTTGAAGAGCTGGAGGCAGGCTCGTTCTCCCACAGCAGCTACCGTGAAGTGTCCGACCGGAGCAGCAGATAAAACAAAATAGATCCGTTATGCGGGAGGACTCGACGGACGAGGAGGAGTACCACCATCAACACCATTCTGACGGTTTCGCACACCCACCAATATTCAGATTCCGATTATCATCGTGCTCACGATACTTTGAGAATAAATGGCCACAATAGACTCCGGTAGCATAGATTGGTTCCCGCAACGGAGAATCCATTCGCTGGGCCCCCTTGCGACAGGGAGAAGTTCGGAGAGGGACGCGTAACGGTTAACATCTGATCGCCGTGTGCCAGCACGCGTGTGTGTCACGTCACTTAGTTAGACCCACGCCCCTCTCCCGTTTCGATGAGCAACATGTGTCGGTAGTTTTCGCAGGCATTGGAAAATGGTGCAACTGCAACGACCGACGAGTTAGAGAGGTTCTCCGCTTGTTGCTTTGTGAATTGTCCAAGTAGTGCTTCTACGCACAGGATGGCTGTGTAGGTGAAAATCGACCCACTGATTGTACAGTGGACATGAATACAGGCAACATATAATAAGTATGTTTCTTGTACGGCTGTCGTCTATCGCTCGCTGTGGTAGTGGTGCGCCATACAAGCCTGGGTGATAACAAACAGTCGTTCGTATCCGGACACACGCATGCCGTGCGAGTGCTTCGCAATCCTCCGCAGGACAAGCTATAGAATATGTAGTCAAGCCACCCTGGCAAGGAAATGTCGAGTTTGCGGGTCGAGCCCGAAATTTATTTTTGGTGGATCACCGCAAGTGCTGCGCAACCGTTTCGTGTGACGTACGTGTAGTTTTTTTTTTATGGACGTTTCGTGGTGCGTATTTTCTTTTTTTTTTCGAACGGTTTTGCTGAACATTGCAGACGGCATTCTCTTTGTGTCTCCCTTGCATCTGTCTGCGGTCGCCTATTCGTTGAATTGTACCGGCTTTGCTTGTCTCTTGCAGCCATTTTGTTTCCGTTTCCGCTCCAACTTGACGGGGGTTGGCACCTATAGATTTCAAGGGAACAACCGGGCGGCCATCGATCTATCGCTCGGAGTTGTGAACGGGCTTGCTTGCCCCCACCCATTTGAGCATGAGCAGACGCCCCATGGAGGGCTGTACTTGGCAGACCGTATGGCGCTACCCGCAGCAATCGAATATCGGCGAGATCTTGTATGATCCCGGCTACGTCCAGCTACTAATAAAATGTACTAGGGCATCGATCGGCCTTGTTGTTGTAGACTAGCTCTGTGCGCATGTGTTGGTATATATTTATGTGGCGGGGTAGACTGCGGCATTTGCTCTAAATTGAGTGATCTTCGTAATTAATACTTCGAAGTATGTTGGAATACTTGGCACTACCGTAGCTTCAGCATTAGGTAGTCAGCTTGGCTAGTTCCAATATTGGCAATTTCGCATATATATATATATATAATTTTTTTTTTCCCTCCCATCATTGGATTCTGTCGTCTGCCCCTCTGGCCCCTATCCTCTACTTCTACTAGCTAGACGACCCAACCGGGGTCACGTGGGAGGGGGGGGTTGGACCCCCTCCTGCGGTTCCTGCCTGAGATGTTTTTAGGGAAATAGACACAAGTGGGTATACCGACCCCTTTCTCGGACAAAAGTGGGTACTCGAAAATCCAGCGCGCGCGCACTCCATAGGCGACCCCCAAACGACTCAAAACCCCATTCTGACACCTGGGCGACACAGCCAGGGACCATACACAGCACGGGCATCGTTTTTTTCCCACTTTTAGGCACATCTTTGGCCCTAATACCGCCGACGCGCGCAAGGCCTCACCAGAGTGCCCACTTATGTCCGACATCGCGGTGGGTATACCCACCGGCGTCAACTAATTTTTTCATGTACCCACTTGTGTCTGTATTTTGACCCACTTTTGTCCAAATTGTACCCACTTTTGTCCACTTACGGACGGCGGAAATCGAGCGGAAATCGACCTCGACGTCACCGCACGGCAGAACATCGAATAGACTCGGAACGTCTCAGAACCTCCCAACACCGTATCCATGGCATCTTTCCTATCCATGGCTGCCGACTGCGGACCGACCACGGAGGAACATGTCAGAAACATGCCAGACCCCTTCGGTACCGGCACGGGAAGATACCAGGCACGGGAAGATACCCGCGGCAAGCCCGGCAAGCAGCGCACTAACGGCACGCCACAAATAAATGCGTGACACACAACGGACAACACTACCAACGGGTCGCGCATACAGAACAAAAAAACGCGCAAACAGCAACAACACACACACAAGAACACCAACCACCACGACGAGTGCACACCGACTCGTCACGGCAACAGGCTTGCCGCGGGTATCTTCCCGTGCCTGGTATCTTCCCGTGCCGGTACCGAAGGGGTCTGGCATGTTTCTGACATGTTCCTCCGTGGTCGGTCCGCAGTCGGCAGCCATGGATAGGAAAGATGCCATGGATACGGTGTTGGGAGGTTCTGAGACGTTCCGAGTCTATTCGATGTTCTGCCGTGCGGTGACGTCGAGGTCGATTTCCGCTCGATTTCCGCCGTCCGTAAGTGGACAAAAGTGGGTCAATTTGGACAAAAGTGGGTCAAAATACAGACACAAGTGGGTACATGAAAAAAATAGTTGACGCCGGTGGGTATACCCACCGCGATGTCGGACATAAGTGGGCACTCTGGTGAGGCCTTGCGCGCGTCGGCGGTATTAGGGCCAAAGATGTGCCTAAAAGTGGGAAAAAAACTATGCCCGTGCTGTGTATGGTCCCTGGCTGTGTCGCCCAGGTGTCAGAATGGGGTTTTGAGTCGTTTGGGGGTCGCCTATGGAGTGCGCGCGCGCTGGATTTTCGAGTACCCACTTTTGTCCGAGAAAGGGGTGGGTATACCCACTTGTGTCTATTTTCCATATTTTTATTTCGAGAAGGGTACAGCAACCCCTTCCCTCGCGACTTACGAAGTCGATCGAGTTTACTAACAACGAGCTTCGCAGCGCGTCGCTTCCAACTTAGCACAGGATTTATTTAGAGAGAAAAAAACTCACTTCGCCGAGACTCGGACCCATGACCTACCTGGCGTTCAGAAGGTTGGGAGGTTACCGACTGGACCACCGGGGCGATCGGTATTTATCATGGCAAAATCGGAATAAGGACCTTTTGAAGAATACATGGTTGGCGTTGTATGTTTCAACCCAGAATGTGCATAGCTAGATTTTTTTCCAGTATGTCATATTGCAAGTAGCACAAACTTACGCACTTGGAGAGACATGAGCCGTCTAGGTGTCGCAAGTATCTCCGACTTGCGTGCCGACAGTTATCGTCTGCATCCGTTTAACTCCTTGGTACCCTCGTGGACTGCTGTATCCCGCCTTTATTGTGTGACGCGAATGCGCTGTCTACCTTGATGTGTAATGTGGGCGGAAGTAAAGTAAGTGTGGTTCATCATGTATGTGTCTACTCTAGTAAGTCTATAGTGACAAGCATGTTGTCTTGGACGTCTAAATATTCGTATGCGTTCAGCAGCCGAATTCGCACGTAGTTCAGTTGTTGAATGATGTGCTCTGCGTTTAGTGTTTCGCCAGTGCAAGTAATCCCTTATGCTTGCAAGTACAATACTAAGATAATGTGCATACGTGGCATGTGCGAGAGCATGGCGTTGAAGTAATTTTTTCCATAAACGTATCTTAGCTCACCCGTAAGGTATTCTGAACACGCGTGCTTGGTCGACGTTGTTGCCGGATAGATGTGATTCCATGATTTCGAGTATGAGCGCGCACTCGCCCCATCCTCTGACTCTGATTCTTTGGGGTTCTTTCGGGACAGATCCGCCGCTGTGGCTTCACTCTGTTGCTCTACATTCTTTCTGGTCTCCACTGATCAAGTACCTACATTGCAACCAACCCATCTTCTTCTCCTTCGGACTTCCTGCGTACTCAGAGCCTAGCCTCTGGTACTAAGAGTCCAGCGGCGCAACAAGTGAGTTGGTACGCCGCGCTGCGGCTGTACAGGACACGTACAGGCTCACACGCAGCACTTGAGTTTTGCCTTTGACCTGTGGCTCTATGATTGCACAATCGGGTGCTCTGCTAATGAACCGGCTGTCAACAGCACGTGCATTGATCGTTTGCCCACTGGTCATCTGTTGCATTTATCGCCTTCGTGTTGGTCGACGAAGCCCTCAACTCCAGCAGAAAATAACGCAATGTATGTACACCATAATTTATGTTATCCTGGCCACGTTTCCATGCCTGGTTTGCTCCGCGGCGTCAGTTCCACGGACGTATTTCTTCTGTAGAGGATGCCATACGCACCCACGCCGGCATTGAGTCTCTTTTCCCTCGGATGGCTCAAAAACCACGACGTCTGATGCCAGCACACGGAACGGACAGTCGGCCCCGATACCCGATGCTCCAAGGTAGGTCACATTGTTCTTGTGTGGCCCGAACGTAAGTGTGTATTGTATTTTGTAGCCGCGCTCAACAAATTCTAGCTTTGGCCGGGCATGTGGGGTTCTTGGTTCCTACGGGGTTGTTCGTGCTACGAATGGCCGTTATCAACCGAGCGAAACAATGGTGCTCACGTTCTTATATACTGAGTTTTTTCGGCTCAATGCCAAGTTTTTTTTTAGTGCGGGCGCTAGGTGTACTTCCACTCACCCTTGTCCAAGACCCCTCCCTAAATACCCTGTCCGAACAACAGCCAGCGGAACACGTTTGATTTCGGGAAGGGCGTAAGGCAAGGCATGCTCCTGCCGCCCTGTATAGGAGACCCCGTGCTGCAGGTTGAACGCCATACTGGGCGTACGCCATTCGTGAAACATCCCGACAAAAGCCCTGCTTGCTTCAATATTTTGTTCCACTGCATGCCATGCAATCCGACGACGAAGTATACGGCGGGCCCGCAGTTAATAAAGGCTCACGTAAATGCTTGCGGAAATTGCAAAATTGGATTTAGGAACACAGCCATGGCGAGGATTGTACTGTACACTACTCTCTGTTAGATACATATAATGTCGTGTACTCGACGGTGGTGACAAAACAAGGGACTGATAAGCCTAACTGTTTGTGTGTGTACTCGGCAGGATACGAATCTCCGAGATCTCGGGGGGGGGGGTACGCAGATAGATATGCATTACTATGGGTGTGATGGACTTGACGCGCTGGGCTGTGCTTGCCTGCCCATGTCTCACTCATTAATCGTTAATAATGGAACTTGAGTCACTCCTGTGTGCATTACGCTCTCGACAATTCCCGCGAGCGTGATAAAAATTGTACACGCGCCGACACCCCAAACACGATATCGTGGAGTCAGTTGACGTCGGTAGGTAAAGGTTCGGGAGGTAGGCACCGGAACACAAGGGCAGCAGCAGCGGGCGGTTTTTGCCCGCGCGCGCCAAGGAGATCCAGGGAAAGCATTTGGAATACAAGGACAGCTGCAAGTAAGCGGTTTTTGCCAGCGCGCGTCAAGGACATCCAGCAACATACATCAACACAGCAGTACATCGTGCCCCATTTTTTGCGGCGTAATTTGGCGGAGGAAGAGGTGATGATGAGGGAGAAGAACGAGACGGAGAAGGGATATGATCATCTAACGAAGAACCATGATGCACCGGCAGGAGTAATGGCTGCCGGGAGAAAGACGGCCGGGACAGCTCTGGCGGAGCTGGGCTCGACACGCAACCGGTGAGCGGTTACCGCAGTAATAGTCGTAAAGCGCCCAAATTCCCGAAAGATTCGGCGAAGGCCGTGAGCTGGCTGCGGAGAATGCGGAATTTCCTGGCTAGCGAGGGTTTGGAGCAGACCCTCGACGAGACCCACCGCACTAACCATGTTCCTGTCATCAGCTGTTCGGATCGCACATATCTGAACCGCGTTCATGGTGCGGCACTTGTTATGGCACACAAGCGGGCATGGGGGATTTCTGCTAGAAGCGACCTACGGGCCGGTTGAACGGTTAGCTGCTTGCGACTGTGTCCCTGAGGCGTGGAAGGTAATCCGCGAATGGCTTTTTGCCTACTTTTGACGCTTGGAAGACATCGCTTGTGCGGCGGCTGGAGACAGTTTTTGAGGACCCCAAGATTTTCTTTGCCAGAGTCGATGGCATCGTCAACACCATGCGAGCTGTCGGCAAAGTAAAATCTGAGCGGTCTGTCGTGCAAATCACTGTCCGCCAGCTTGCTCACGAACACGATGTCGAACGCAAGTCCATCCTGGCCGACCCAACCATTTCCCAAGCGAAGGTGGAAAACGTTGTTCGCACCGCCTACGTCAACATCGTCATGATGAAGGAATTGGACAACGCGCAGGCGTCATCGGCGGCAGCGGTGACGGTCGGTGGTTTTGGGCCCGGCTGTGGCGGCCACGGTCTGGGGGGGCAACAACGGCGGTGACGGCAGCAGCAGCAGCCGTCGGTTTGTCCTTAATCACCACCTGCACACAACCCACCTCCTAACTTCCTGACGTGGGGATTTGGGGGACTCTATGACTGTGGACGCCACAACGTTTATCCGCAAGAGGAGTCAGCTCCGTCGCCAGGCGCGCCGATGGGTGCCGTTCATCAGTGCGTGAGGTGCGGGAGGCATGGGCACTCACTCCGCGACTGCAATGCGCCACGACGCTTTGAAGGCAACTGCACTGCTTGCGGCGAGGATGGCCATCGGCGCCGCATGTGTTGCACAACCGGCCGCATGCAACAGCATCACGCGCATGTCGGTGACGGAGAGGGTCTCAACGCGAGTGGCAACGACACTACGCGGAAGCGACGACGCTGGAGGAGGCATAGGCATCAGCCGGAGCCGCTCCTCCCCATTTTTGAAGATGGAGCGGTGGCATGGGGCACAGCAACTGCTGTGGGAGCGCCGCCCGGTGGTGGGGGTTTTCCCGCTACGGTGGTGGGGGGAACGGCCGGGGCACAGGCACTCGCGGCGGGAGCAGCGGCATCGGCGGCGGCGCCGGCGGCGGATAATTTCGAAAGCATAAGAGAAGAGCTTGCCGATTCACGGAGACAATGGAGGCAAGTTGTGGCCAAGAAACCGGCGCTGATTGTGCTGCCGAGACCATCACTCGCGTCGCCAGCAGGCGTGACTTCAGCAGCAAAACCAACGGTGGCGACCGCGACAGGTATTGGTGTTTTCCCCGATTCGTTGATGGGGGGAACGGCCGGGGCGCCGTCAGCAGCAGGAACGGTGGCACTGGAGGCGTCGTCGACCGGCGGTCCGGTAACCCCCGCTGTATCAACTGAGGGGGCGATCGCAACGCCCACATCAGCAGCTACACCGGCACAGCAGCGCAAGAAGCGGGGGACGAGTGCGAATGGGGATGACTGTTGGTTGGGCAATGGTGAAGAAGGCGGCAACAACAGCGGCGGCAGCGGCGACGGCAGCATCGTGGCGTTATCTGCTGGAAGTGGTCGGGGGCATCCCGCCGGCGCCCGTCCGACCGTGTACAATGGTATCTGCGTGGTTCGTGACGATGGGGGGTAGTGCCAGGGATGGACATTCGATGGTGGCTGGAAGAGTGCGGCATGAATTGAGAGGCTACGTGCTCGGGAGCTAGAGTGCGGGATGACCGGTGGTTGCATTATGTAGGGTCTACGCGCGATTCAGGCACGTTTGTGAGGAGTGTTATATTGGCCATGTAGTTCTAGGTTTGGTCCTGTTTGGTGTGTTGAAAACCATGAGTTTGAGAAACGTGTCGACGCATAATCGACTGATTTGTGTTGCGATGTGCACGACATGGTGTTCACCTACGGTCACATAGTGTTTTTCGTTTGTTGAGGATATAGTTTGGATAGTCCAAGAATTCAGCACGACGAATGGTGCAGTTGGTTTGTTGGATCACTGTTAGCAGTGCTGTCGAAAATCGTGGGGGGGGATGAACGTGATGCTGATGCCATGATCTTCGCCGCAGTACAAGCAGAGTTCTAGCGGGCGTTTGTGTTTGGTCGTTCATTTTGGTAAAGTGTTTGTGCGTTTTACCTGCAATTCTTGTTTGTTTTCGGTTCCGCGTTTTCCCTGCGGAGTTCGGAGGTAACTTATTGTCGGTATTTGTTTCATATCTCTATTATTTTGATGTGATGGTTGTTTCTTGCATTTATTGCTTGCTGTTGGAGGGATTGAGTACCATGGGCGGAGATACGTTGAAGGGGGGCTGTTAAGCTCGTATGTTTTGGGAGACAATGCAGCAGAGGGGCTGTTAAAATATTCCATGATTTGGGAGATATTGCAGTTGGGGGGGTGTTAAAAAACTCCATGTCTCGATGTTCGAGAAACGGCATTGTTGGTGAAAGTTTCCTCTGGCGTTTTTATAAGCGACGTTTTTACCTTTGTCTATTTTTTGCCGTAGTTGGTTTTGATGGTTGTTCTGAAGGATGCATTGGAGGAAGGATTTGGCGTATTTTGGTAAGACCTGGTTGGGGACTAGACTATGTGCTTCCGAAGCTTATTTGAAATTGAACAATGAGTTGAAACACAGTTTTGTGCGAGGAATTTGTTTGAAGTACTAGCTGACGCGTATTACCAGAGTTGTCGGTTCAGAGTCTTTATGACGTGGCTCTGATGTAATGTTGATCTATGCTGAGTATTTTTCCATGGATATTTATTTGTTTTTGGCTGCTTGAGAATACACAAGTTGGGTGTTTGATTCAATTTATTGTTTTTAGGTTTGGCGAGTACATCATTAATTGTTTTTAGGTTTGGGGAGTACATATATGGAGGTGGCATTTTCTCGAGAGGGAGGGGTGATTGTTAAGACTCTGTGTGAAGTTCTATAGTTCTAAGGAGAAGTTGTACCCTGAAATTTGAACATTCGATAGATCCGGGAGTTGAGATGATTTGTGGATACGAAAGATAGATGATTTTTTATTTGTTGCCGTTTTACCTGGTGGTGATATGTACGGAGGATCTCGTAGATCATATCTCGTACCGAGTAGGGGGGCTGCTTGTGTGTGTACTCGGCAGGATCCGAATTTCCGAGATCTCCTTGTGCCTGCCCATGGCTCACTCGTTGAGCGTTTATCAAGGACCTTGAGTCATCCCTTTTTGAAAAATGCTCTCGACAAGATCTGCGAGCGTGAGAACATAGTACACGCGCCGACACCCCAAACATGACTCGAAATAGTAAAGTATTTGCAATATAGCTAATGCGCTCCTCCCCCGCCTAATATTACACGCTGAAGGAACTTGGGGTATCCGGCCAAAGACCTACGATGGTACACGGTTGATACGTACTGCTGGTTGAGGTTCGCTGCCCTTTCCTGCCGGATGGCGCAAGGGCGCGAGGAAAGTAACGAGAGCATGGCTGGCGCAGAAGAAGCGACGAAAACAAGTGGTATGTGCTCGAGGGTGGCGACGAAAGAACAAAGAAAAGAGAAATAACTCGAGCCGATTTTGACGTTTATTGCGATACTCATCAGGCTGATGCAAGCCATCCTAATTCAATGTAAACGCACCTCGGCAGCAATCTCCTGCCGCCATGTCCACGACGGCAGACGGACCTCTCGCTTTGGCACAGCAGTATACTTCGGTGTAGGTTTCGCTGATGACATCCACAGAACTCCGCCTTTTTTCCGCGATGCTGTATCCATATATTCATCCCGAAAAAGAGTTAGAGCTGTGAAACCGCGCAACCGCCGAGCCACCCTCTTCTCCCAACGGACTCAGTGGAGATCTCTTCGCTGGTGAGACTCCCGTCCCCACCAAACGGTCGGTGTGTTTCTGGTCAGCTCAACGTCAACATGCAGCTCGGGGGCTCCGGGGAAACAACGCAAGACACCGCAGGGTACGAGCATTAGTTTCACCATCTGTGGGTATCGAGGAAGACAAAAAAGGGGAAGTGCAACAGACAGATACATCTCCCTCTGAGGTGTGCGAGGCAGGCCCTGTTGGCATAGGGTGCTCTCACCTCAAGTCAGGCGCGCTCACGGAACTTGCGCGCTGCACCGATAGAGGCATCGCGAGCAACACGCTGACAAAAGCAGCAGCAATTCGAATCAAAATCCCCCGTTTTTTTTTTGCTGCGCAGCAAGTACCTCGAAAGTACCCGTTATACGTACTCGGTGGCACCACCACCGGACAATCGCCCGGCGGTCGCCTCAGCGGCTGCGGATAGAGGGAGGGAAAGCGCGTGCCATGTGGATGCTGACGAACTGAGGAGGCAGCCACCGGACCGCGCGATTTGTATCGACGAGACGTTGGGGTGCCATGGATCAGCAGCAGCAGGCGGCAGGCGGCCGTTGTGAGGACGCCGCCGCGGGCGGGGAAACAGCGGTAGCACCACCAGCAGCACCAGCAGCAGCCGGAGAGAGCGGCATGACGCCCTTCCTCATGGCGGTCAGGAGCGGCACGGGGCAGGCGATCGTGCGCCTGGTGGAAAACGTCGGCGACGGCGTCCTTGGCGACAACACCCCCGACGGCGCGTCCTGCCTGCACCTGGCAGCCGAGCGGCGGGGGGATGGCATTGTCCGCCTCATGCTGGACACATGGAGAGAAGGGGGGTTGCTGCCGCACGTCGATGCTCGGGATCGGCAAGGGTTTTCGCCTTTGCACGTGGTGGGTGTTGTGATACTAGCAGAGGCGGAGGCGTAAGCGCGCCACACACCGCGTAGTAGATAAAATTTCTGTTGCTGTTGCCGTTGCTGTTTCTGTTTCTTCTCTTTCGACAGCAGCAGCAGCGTACCCCCGGTCTCTTTTTCTCCGCCCTCGAGCATGTCGACGACGAATCGAAACAATCTCAAACAACTCCACATGGGCAGCACACCGACAGCGAGACTCAACGCCGACAGCCGGGGCAGCCCACGGTTTCCATGCCTCTGCTCGCCACCGGACGCACGTGGCTACACTGCGGTTGCTAAATTGAGCTGGGTGCTCGACCCACGTACAGTATTGCCAGAGTCCGCACAGGCAGTTCTTCTGCGTACCACCACCCGAGTTTGTTCCTCCGCATCTCATGTGCTCAAGTGTACACAACATCGCATCCCAACACAGGCGTGCATGCATGGGAATGTGGAGGAAGCGACGGATCTGCTCAGGCGGGGAGCGGCTGTCGGGGCCAAGAATGAGCGAGGCTCTACCCCGCTGCATTGGGCGGCGAGCCGCGGACACTCCAGGGTGAGAACCCCAGGTCCATTTACGTTCTGGTACAAAGTGGGGTGACTCCTTAGGTCCCAAGCCAAATCATCCCTACGGCCAACGCACGCCCTTGCGGTCGCGGACTGGGCGAGAACACGCTTGTTGCGCCGCGTTGTCGGAATGCGGAACGGAGAGAGGGCACCGGAGAGGAAAATTGACCGCTAGAACCAACGCTCGACGAATCAGAGGGGGTGAACGCCTGTAGAGGGGAAGAGCCACTAGACAACAGCCCCTCAGTACTGCCACTTGGAGAACCCAGCTGCATGGGAGGCAATTAGAGTTGGTGTGAACTGCGCACGCCGAGCCGTGTTCGCCACCGCCGGCTAGGCGACGACACACCAGCCCTTTTCACAAGCTCATGCTAACAACAGTTACGGCGGTGGACGGACATCACGGTGTCTGGAAACGTACAGCGTGCCTGCTGCGCAGCACAGGATTTCCGGTCACGTATCTACGCTTGACAGAGACGGCGTTCCAGATAGGGTGCAGGCTTGGCTTATGTTGCAGCAACCATGCGGAAAATGATTCTCTGTAAAGACTTCAATCCCTCCCCTGGTGTGCATATACATCGACCGGTAGTCTCTGTTGTATGCACATTTTCAAAAACAAAACCTGCGTTGCGGTAAGCCGCCACATATGATCTGCCTCGTTTTGCGCCCTCCCCGTTTTCCCACTGACATTTCCCCACTGAAATGCTCGCGACAGCGCGAAAGATAGTTGCATCTGGAACGCTACCCCCCCCAGACACAGCATCACAATCTGTGTTGCTGGTACTGCTTGCAGCCATTTACTGCATGCGGCTTGTCCCGTTCTAAGCATCCTGGTTTCGGTGACGTCGCTAACGCATGGTGGGCGCGTTTGCCTCGACCCTTCCCCTGCATTTCTGAACCGATGTAGTCCTCACCGAAACGAAGCAAATTCACATCTTCCACGGATCATAATTAGTAAGAAAAAAGCCGTGTCCCCGTAGAATAGGGTCCATCACGGCAATCAGAGCCTTCCCCTCTTCTCCTATGACCACACCGATTCGGAGCACCGCCGGAATCGTGCCGAACGCCTACACCCTGACGCTACCCCACTTCTAATGGCACAGGTCGCCCCACTTCCACTAGCACAGGTCGTTGGAATCTTGCCAAACGCCTGCCCCCCGACACTGCTCCACTGCTAATGAAACAGATCGTCAAGCTATTGGCTGGTGTGTACGGTGCGGAGGCGGCGGTGCCCGCGGGGAACGGGTCCACCCCCCTCCACTGGGCGGCTTCGAAGGGCAGGCGCGGGGTGATGAAGGTTCTTCTCGGAACTTTCTGCGTGCAGGTGGGAATAATCCTATCTCGTTGTCTCGGTCTCTCCCTGTCTCTGTCTTGTCTGTCTGTTTGTCTGTCTGTCTGTCGGTCTGTCTGTCTATCTGTCTGTCTGTCTGTCTGTCTGTCTCTCGTTTTACCTTTCTCCCTTTTTGTCTCGCTTGTTGCGTCGGGAGTTTGTGGTTGGTGGTTGCTCTCTTGCTTTCTCCCTTGCTTCCGTCGATTCGTCGCGTGTCCGCGTTCTTGTGTGGTACGGGTGCATGACGCCCCCGGCTGTCGGGATACCAACCTTCGGATGGCCAGAATGCTTTGCTCGAAATATGATGAGAACGCGTTTGGTTATACCCTACCAAACGCACCCTTTGTGCCTTTCACGGATTCCGAACAATGCCAAATACTAGGTGGACGTGAAGGATGACAAAGGCTGCACCCCGTGTCTCATGGCCGCCCTCAACGGCCACATCAAAGCGGTGGAACTTTTGTTGGACAGGTTTCAGTCCAAGGTAGTTATTTTTTTGTTTGCAGACGTCAGTCAGGGGTAGAAAGCGTTGGTCCATACTGCAGGAGTGATGTCCAATGAGACGAATTGCGTACATGAAGGAGGGGACATGTTGTTGTACATATGTACTCATTTTCGTATTGCCGGGTTAGCGCCGTGCCTGGTCACACGACTGCTGTGGCTTTTTGGTCCAGGTGGTTCCCTCGCCAAGCCTTTTCGGGGATCCAAGAGGTGGATTTTTTTGTGTGCGTTTTTTGTCGTGTCATTCGTTCTTGGCGTCTGTCTTAGCTTCTTCGGCACAATTTATTCCGCGCGCACCCGCTGGGGATGACAGAAGGAAATCAGCTGGAGGGTTAGAGAAGGTTTATACACCGTATGTCGTATTGCGAGCAGTTGGTGGGTGGTAAGCATCGCTCAGCTAGAGCTGGCGTTGAGATATTCCTAATGTTTGTACGGGCTGTGGGCAGTAGCAGGAGAACCTTGTACGTGTTTCATGCGGTGATGCGATGCCCAGCCTATCGCCTTAATGTCAGCCTTCTTCACCTCTTTGGTTCCTTATCCTCAGCCCAGAAAAGCGTTGTGCGACTGTCAATCTGCTGCCGGCAGTGACGTCATTCCCAGCCTGTCGCCCTAATGCCAGCCTTCCCGGCCGCCTTACCCGATGTCGTCCACCCAGATAACGTTGTGCGACAGGAAGAGAACCAACCTGTTGCACGCCGCTTGCGAGATGGGGCACGGCCGATTGGCCAGCACTCTGATCGACAAGTATCACATGTCCGTGGAGGTTCAGGATCGCAAAGGTAAGGTGCTGTCTGATGTCGTCTGCTCTTCATTGTCGAGGTGGTTGTGTCTTGAAGTTGGTGCTGAGATGTCGGCGTATCTGTGTGCTTGTGGCCTGATTTACTTGTGACCATGTCTTACTTGCTGGTACAGATAATGGGGTCCAGCTTTATTGCCGATATGTGCCCTGAAAATTCACCCGCACTATACCGGACGTGCATTATGAAAAATACTGATAGCGACTTGGAATTCATTGTGTGCGCCGAAAACACCACCACTATACCGGGCATTGGCACTATTCAACCGCGGCACTGGGGAGGGACCCCCTCTGTATTGTTGTGGCAATGGTGTGGGTGTATGAGAAGCGCCCTTTTTACGATTGCTTTGTGATCATACACTGCTATTGTTACGGCCTGCTCTGCCGGCGTAACAATACTTACTTTGACAACAATTGGTGCACTACTGCGACAACAGCCCATACACCGTTGGAGGCATGCGTGACAAAAACAAGCGTTTCACCCGCACTCCGGTTGGTTGCCAACGACGAAGTACGTCATTCTCACCTGCACCTCTTGTTGTCGAAGGTATGGGGGCATGGTTTCGATTGGCCGAAAACAGATTGTACTGATGTGGCGATTTTTTTCTTTTTGTTGGTTTGCAGGATGTAGGAAGCGGGCGAGAATGTCGAGAGGAAACATCAAAACGCCCTTCATGCGCCGTAAGCGCGTGAGTTGCATTGCCTTTCTCCACTGCGATTAGGATTTTTGTTGTGTTTCTTTTGAACCGTGTTCCTGTTTTGTTGGATGTTTTATGGAGGATCGGCTCTGCTTGTATATCAAACATCTCTGATTTCTTCAATCTCGTCCAGGCTGACGGTTACAGCTGCATTTACGACCGGCCCGTCCCGTTCTCGCTTCCTCCGCATTGTATGACCCAATCACGTGCAGGCCTCACCCCGCTCGCGAGGGCTGCCCAACGCAATCAGGTACGCTGCTGCTGTGCCGCTTTCTGTAGGAGATGCTAACCCTAAACCCATCCCTATCCCTAACTCTAACCTTACTGTTAACCCTAACCCTAACCTTACTGTTAACCCTAACTCTGACCTTACTGTTAACCCTAACCCTAACCTTACTGTTAACCCTAACCCTAACCTTACTGTTAACCCTAACCTTACTGTTAACCCTAACCTTACTGTTAACCCTAACTCTGACCTTACTGTTAACCCTAACTCTGACCTTACTGTTAACCCTAACCCTAACCTTACTGTTAACCCTAACCCTAACCTTACTGATAACCCTAACCCTAACCTTACTGTTAACCCTAACGCTAACCTTACTGTTAACCCTAACTCTGACCTTACTGTTAACCCTAACGCTAACCTTACTGTTAACCCTAACCCTAACCTTACTGTTAACCCTAACTCTAACCTTACTGTTGTAAACGTTAGTGCCTCAAGGTAGTGGATCCTTAACCTTGCGGTTGTATGAAGGTTGTGAATCGGTTAGGAACCTTGAGGGTGTGGATGTCAAAGGCTGCTTTCGATGTAAACAGATGGAACGTAGTCGTATTCGGCTGGTTAGGTGTTGATGTGCCGAAGTAAAGGATTCTGTAGATGTAAGGGATTCCTGGGTGACCCCGGCTGGTCCATCCATCAGGTAACCAATGGTGTGCAGTTTGACGTCCCGGAATGAATAGCACGATATCAATCACAAGCACGGATAACTTTCCCTTGGCCTGCTGTCTGGCACGGTCTCGATGCCTCTCTACTAGGGTTAGCATTTATGTTTTTTCCCAAGCAGAGTAGTGCTGCCATGATCCGGACGTCCGTACACACAGACGCACACGCAGTTACACTCTTCTTTCTTCGTTCCTCTCGTGAGCGTGTGTGCATGTAGAGGTTTCCCGGTTGTGGGTGGGAAAGCACGGGTAAGCTGTCCACTCTACGCATGTCCTCCCCAGCCCCAAAAGATAAAAAAATTAAACTGTACTCTAATATATTCTTTCAATGCAACATCTCCACCGTACATTGTTTATTGTTGGCGTACAGTAGTGCTGCCATGGTACGGACAGCCGTACACACAGACGCACACAGTAACCCTCTCCTTCCTTCGTTCCTCGTGAACGTCTGTGCATGTGTAGAGGTTTTCCGGCTGTTGGTGGGAAATCACGGCGGGTTATCATATCCACTTTATTTGTGTATACTTGGGTACTTCAATGCAATGTGTCCACCCCACGTAATTATTGCGTGGGGTGAAACCGTGCATAGAAGTTTTCGTTCTTTTTCTCCTCGTTTTCGTTTGTTTGGGGGGGGTCATCCCATTATTTCTCGTTAATTCTGAACGTCAGTCTTCACGCCTTGTGTGTACCGTAGGTAGAGGTTTTCCGACTATTGGTGGAAGACCACGAGGCTCGGCTGGACACCGTAGCAACCAATGAGAGCGGCCTGCTTCACGTCGCCTGCGAGTCGGGAGCGCTGGATGTTGCCAAGATTTTGCTGGAGGAGCATGGGTGAGTTTTTTATTTTTATTTTTTTTTCCGCTTGTGCCTATGGTGCTGTCCCTGCACACGTGGCTGTCGTTGTTGTTCCCCCCAATGGCCTATTTATCTTCTTAGCCAAACATATAACATTCGTTCGTGTCCAGAAGTGTATGGTTTCAGCTACAGCATCCAGGGCTTGCACCCCTCCCTTGTTTGTCATTACTCTGGGTTCGAACTTCGATGACCTATTCATCCCCTTTGTCAATAGTACACTCTTCGTTTCCAGACGTGCGATATCGGTCTGTTCATTTTCTGCTCAAAGCCCCCAGGACCCCCCCCCCCCCCTTCCAATCCGAATTTAGGTTTGAAGTGGACGCGCGAAACGCAAACGGCGACACGCCCGCCCTCCTCGCCGCCGCCTGCGGCAACGCGGACGTCCTGGCCCTCCTCGTGGATACGCACGGGGCAAGCCTGGACGCTCGGGACGACCAGGGGGTCGGGGCCCTGCACGTGGCTTGCGAGAGACGCCAGTCAGGTGTGTGTGTTGTTTTTCTATTGTCAAAATTGTCATCGACCGTGCTAGTCGTTGACCAATGAAAAAACGTCAGTCTCAAGGTGTTTGTGTCTTTATTATTTGGCGTAGGCCGCGCTAACCGGCTGCCCATCAAAAAGACGTCAGCCTCAGGGTGTTGCGTCTTTCCTATTGGCATCGACCGCGCTGACCAATTATAAAGCATCAGTCTCACGGCGGGATATAAACTCCTATCACCCGTTCTTTGGTCACAGCGTTCTACCGACAGGGGGGACGAAGGAGTCGGTGTTCTGCGCTTGTGTAGAGGCGGTTTTTGCGCCAAAGTCCCGAGCTCAGTCATGCCGACCCTTACCTTAACCTCATGCCCACCTCTGTCGAATGCACATTTCTACGTTTCCTCAACCTTGCCCTTTTCCCCGCCTCCGTCGAATGCTTGTGCCTATGTTTTCCGCTTCAAGGTGTGGCTTCAGTTTTGCTGGAGTCGTACGGGCTGCCCGCTGACAAGGCGGGTCCCAGCGGAGCAACTGCCCTCCACGTGGCCGCCCGGGGGGGGGACACCGACCTCGTTGAGCTCCTCACGGGGCCCCTCGGCAGAGCCGACATCGGCTTGAGGGACGGCACGGGTAGCCAGGCGCTGCACATCGCTGCGGGGTGCGGGCATCTGGGCGTGGTTAAGGTGTTGGTGGAGAAGGCTGGTGCCGATTTAGGTGAGAATTGGGTCGGGGGGGTACACTCCAATGGGGAAAGGCCACTGATTTGATTTTCATTTCACTCTGTGATAGGTAGGGAGGAGAGGGGACGGGGGGTATTACAATGCGAAAGACCACGAATTTGAGTTTCATTTCCAGCCAGTGGACAGGGCTGTTTCTGTGCTTCGGCGCTAGTCACGCTTCTGCTGCTGTGTTCGCTGCTGCGTGCGGTGCTGCATGTTCACCATACAGTACCGTTGCCTCTCTCACACATCTGCCAATGCTTTACTGAAGGCCGTCGAGCTTCTGGAAGCTACCGCGCGTTCAGGACCCCGAAACAACCGCATCACTGCTATGTTCTTTCTATTCCGAAGTCACGTTACGCAAGAAGCATTGGTCAACGGCTTCGTCACCGGTGTAACAGCCGTGGCGCGAACGCTGTGCCAGCTATGTCCTATCTGTTGCGAGTTCACGCCACGCACAGAGTCAATGCTCATCCGTGATGGACCCCGATGCAAACAACCCCCCCCGCTCTCACGAACGCTGTTGCTCGCTGTGCAGGAGCTCGAGATAGCTCCGACAAGAGCGCGTTAGACGTAGCAGTAGCCAGGGTCAACACCGACGTCGCGGACTACCTGAGAGAAGCCCTCCCTGAGGGGCACCGCGAACGACATCGCTGCAAGAGGAGGAGAGGGTTCGAGAGAGCGGGCAGGTGGATGCGCCTGGCGCGGGCCGAAGGGTTTCTGCAGAACTTGGTGAGTCTGATTTCTGACTCTGCCGGGGTACATTATGATTTTGACTCCGTCCGCGCCCCAGCGTAGGTGGTTATTGTTCACATTCCGTGCATCCATGCTGGTGTTCGCTTTGCCTTGTATTCTGGCTACTTGGAGCAAAAACAACATCGTGTGTGGTAGCTTTTGTTGTTTGAATAGTAGACGATGTACCTGAGGCTACTAGAGGCGAATTACCTTACATCGTGCATGCTATTTGGATTGTGGCACGGGCTGTGTAATGTAATGTACTGCGCGAGAGCAATAATATTGAGTCATGCTTGTCGGTAACCTGTCGTTTTGCCACGCGCAACAATACGTGAGACTGCTGGGCCTTTCCTGTCACATCATCAATCTACGTAGGTGTTCAAGCAGGTCAAATGTCGGGTTTGCCACACACCGCGAAAACGCCTCACCTGTTAAGGGGCGGCGTGTCGGACGATTTTTTTTTGCCGCTGTGGTGTGTGGACGCCATGTACTGCTGTGTTAGCGTCTCGCGTCCCACCTGCCCTCACCATTGGCGTGTCATGAGGGTGTTTGGGTTAAGGGTTAGAGGAGATGTTCGGTTTAGCGTACGCCGCCATTACGCCTCACGTAGGGGTGGCGTGTAAGACGGTGTTTTCTCTGCCGCGGAGGTGTGTGGATACCACATGCTGCTGTGCTCACGTCTTGCGTACCTCGTACAACCCTCACCGTTTGGCGCGTTTAGAATTTTCTGGCATGTTCGGTTTAGCACACACCGCCAATACGCCTCACCAAACGGGGGGCGTGTCAGAGGGTACTCTCTCTGCGGCTGTGACTACATGCTGCTGTGCTGGCGTCTCGAGCCCCTCGTGCCATTATTTGCGGCACCGTAAGCGTGTCGTGAGGGGCGTTAGGGTTGAGGTTTCTAGACCCTGGCGCGCCTCACCCCTTTGTATGTCGCACCGTCAGGGTGTCGTGAGGGCGTCGGTTGTGTCGCGAGCGTTGCTCGGCCCAAGGTGAAACTGTTGGCGTTTTGGCAAGACGGCACGCGGATCCAAATACTCGAAGCACCACCACACACTGGATTAACCCAGTTTGTTGCAAGTTATAGGTCCAGCCAAAATCGTATCCGCTCATTGGGAGAGGCTGTACAGCAGTCCCGAGGGACGAAGGCTGACTTGTTTTTGACAGAAAAGTGTCGCCAAATGCATGGGACGCTTGCCACACTGAAGCCAAGTCAACCAAATTTTCCAGTTCTAGTCTATGCAGACTCTTACCCACAAGGGGACATGCGGCCTGGGAGATATGTTTTCATCAAGTCAGGGGCCGAGGAGAGGTCACACAGCAGGATATCACACAGCGTACAACCTCACACAAGCATGGTAGACGAAGGTTTCCCACTCGCGTTTCCCACAACGGCGAAATAGTGATGACTACGGTGCCGTAATCAGACATTTCTGTGCCCCAATGTGTCCCCATGTTGGCGTCCACTACTAAACAGTTCAGGACCAAGTCGACAGAAGGGGGGGTCTATTGTATAGGAGTAGGATTTTGTGTAATATAGTACCGCCTACACCTCTTTGTAGATGGGTTTTATTCTGTGGCACTAACACCTATACAATATGGAATATGTAGACTTTGGTTTTTACGAACGTCTTTCTTGAGGACCGTGTCCAGCTTCCTCCGCACTTTTCTACGGACCACACGCGCGCATACGTATGTCACGGTATGCCCGTGTTCCGAGATATCCCGCCCGCTGCTGTACGGGCTTCAACCTTGTCCTGCTGATGGATGTCCACTGCAGCTACCCCGTCAGCAGCCGTGTTCAACTGTCGCGGTGGATCGTTTGCCGCCTCCGGCAAACGCGCGGTCTGGCTCAAGCACAACGGTTTCCGGGGGGATGCGTCGCGGGAACACCCGCGGTGCACGTACCCCGCGTGTCAAAGGCCCTTGGGCCACATCATCGAGACATGCTACCGAAAGAAGCAAGAGGAGGCTCCGCACGGCGAAGCGCGTAGAGGACAACACCGCCCAGATCAAGCGTAGAAGCCAACAGAACCTCCGAGGGAAAGAAAACCACAGGAGTCTATAATAGAGTTACTTGGTCATGACAACAAGTAAGATTTAAGAGAAAATGAAAACGCCTCGAGTCAAATGACCTCGGCTTCAGCCCAATGGGCGGCTCCCACGGCCATGGGTGCATCGTTCGAATGGAAAGTGTAGCGATGGACGTTTGGTGACCACGTCACGGAACCATCACGTCTCTTCATTGCGCTTGGCCAATGGTTGGGAAGGTCGTCATCACGTGACCTCCTCAAGTTGGCGTCTGACCCAACACTGCCTTCTTTTATCGATCAGAAGAAGGCGTTGTCGTGTCAGGCTCTAGCTTCAAGAGGTCACGTGCGACTATCGGCCAAACGCGAAGAAAGAGACGTGCTGGTTAGGTGATGTGGTCACCATACGTCCACCGCCACACGTTTGATTCGAGCGATCCACCCACCTGAGTACACACCCGCCCAACCCCCCCCCCCCCCCCCAACCCCCCCAACCCCAGGCCCTCGAAAACGTGTACCTGTTGCCGGTGTCCGTCCTGCTCGACGTGGGCCGCTTCCCGTCCCACTACGACGCCAGCCGGAGGAAGCAGCTCGTCGCCGCGAGCGACATCTCCCCGCAGTCGCAAGTGCTACTCGTGACCCACCCCTGGGAGTCTCCGGGTAACCCGGACCCATCCGGGAAGCAGTTCTCAGCCCTTCGTCGCTTTCTCGAGGGGAAGGCCATGGGGGGCTCCACGGATGGTGGGGAAGGACGGGGGGGCAGCGCAGAAGGGGGGGACTCCGCGGACGAGGGGTTTGGGTACGTGTGGCTGTCGTTCTCGTGCACCAGCTCCAATCGGATGAGACCGGCGTTCCAGACCCACCTCGACAACGTTCTTACAGTGAGCTTGGGACGATAATGGTACCCTATGGTACATAGCGTTGGTAGCCTTGGTTCAATGGTAGTTTGTTGGCCTTTCCAAGACTTTCCGTGGTGGTTTGTTTTTTTCCTATCTCGACTGGTGGTGGCGTTGGACGTTTGGTCTTTGTGTCTTTTTTTTTCGCTCTGTGTGGGTTCCGCTAGGCCGAACTGTGGGTGTTTTGTGTGTACTGTCGTCGATGTGAGCCACCTACCTAGTTGGCCTGTAAAGACATCCGCGTTTGAGTTGGACCGATACGGATGCTAGAAGGTACTGAGAAGAACGGGTTTTGATGTGAAGCCAACGCCACCAAAATCTTTCCGCTGGTTCCTGAACACCTCTTGCCTGGCTTTGTTCTCTCTCCTTGCGTAGTTGTATCTTTCGTTTGCTTTGATTGCGGACGCACGCACGGCCTAGGTGTTGCGCTCGTGTGTCGCCTCTTCGTCGCGTCACAGATGACGGTTTCATGTCGATCAAGACTTCGCCTGCTTTCCCCCGCTGTCTTTCCCTCGCTACAAGCAGTACTCGTGATTGTATACCGCTTCTTTGTTGCCTTAGCTTGCGTTGACCACGCCGATCGGCCGATCAATAAAATATGCCAGTCTTTGCAGCCGAAGTGTGAGTGTGTGTGCGTTTTTCTTGATTTTGCGTCGACCGCGCTAGCCGGGCGACCAATGAAAAGACGTCCTCACACACGGTGGGCTATTAGAACTCGAATTTTGGTGTGTGTTTTGAAATAACATCGACCGTGCCATCCGCCTGACAAATGTGCGTGGGCGTGTTCTTCTAACACCGTGTTGGTGACGACGTGGGCAGGCTTGGTGCTTCTGCGACCACGCGCTCGTCCTCCCGGAAACCGTCACCCGCGCCGCCGAGGGTTTCACCTACACAGACGTGGAAGGATACGTCGAGAGGGGTTGGTGTTGCGTGAAGCTTCTCTGCGCGTTGCACCTCGGTAAGCTGGTCGTGTACACCCTGGGTTTGCTGATTGGCTGTTGACCGTCGACTGGAGTCGAAGCTCCCGGTGCCGTGTTGTGGGGGAGGGGAGGGGAGGGTTGCTCGTCTTTTCTATTGTTCGTTTTTCGCTGTTCGTTTTGAGTCGAAGCTCCCGGTGCCGTGTTGTGGGGGAGGGGAGGGGAGGGTTGCTCGTCTTTTCTATTGTTCGTTTTGCGCTGTTCGTTTTTTGGTAGGTACAGGGACCGCGAAACCCTCCCCGCGACATAACTAGAGCAACTTGGTGAGCATCGGAATACCCTGGGTAGACTGATAGGTTGTTGACCGTTGACCAAAATAGGAGCTCCGGGTTCCATGTTTTGGAAGAGGGGAGGATTGCCCTTCTTTTCTTTCGTTATTTTTCTCCGTTCATTTTTATGTGGGCAGAGGGATCCGCTGAACCCTACCGTGATAACCACTACGCTGGAACAACCGTATGGCGGTATTGTTAACCAACGCAAGTAAATGGCCTTACTCTACAGATTCACTGTTGTTTTTTTTCAAGAGAATGGTGTCCGGCCGAATGTAAAATCAACAGGGGGGGTACGTGTAAAATTTCAACGGCACTTGCCGGCCGTGAGGGCACGCTCATGAAAGAGCGACCATGAGGTTCCTCTTTCGCGAAGACAACTGTATTCCCGCTGTTTCACCGACACCCCTTTCGTTTACCCATTCCTCGCTGCGGTCCCAGACGTGCCGATGACGATGCATGTGGCTCTCAAAGACGCTTTGTCAGAGGCGGTCACCAACTGCCAGCTGTCATCGCCAGAGCGAAGAGGAGTAGAAGGAGGAGGAGGAGGAGGAGGAGAAGGAGGAGCGGAGGTAGAGCCGGAAAATCTCCCACCTTCCTCTGTTTTCGAACTGATTTCTGCTTCGGAGGAAGGCACGGCCTCCCAGGTCTCGGGAGAAAGCGTTGGGTCACATGATGAACGCTCTCAGGGAAGTGGCCATCAGTGCTCCGGTGCTGCCACTGCGCGGCGGCCACATTCTTCTGCTGGTGTGTGCATGACCCGGGCAGTGCAGGCGGCGTCGAGGAGGCTATCGTCGTGCCCCGCTGACGCTGGTGCCGCTGGTGCCGCTTGTTCTCCGATGCCACCGCCGGCGGAGATACCGCCCGGCGGAGAGAGAGACAGCGCGGCTTCCGTCAGCGGCCCTGGCCCTGCGGTACATAGCCCCCCCGATGGCGGGATTTTTCCCGAGCACCGAGAGCAACCAACGGAAGAGTCTGCGCACATCGCCAACCTGATCTGGTCGTCGGGGGCGGAGGCCCACCTCGACAGCATCACCCGACTGGTGGCCGACATTCTCAAGAGCCTGGACGATGAAGTTTCGACGGACATGAAGGAGGGACTCGCGACGGGAGGTGGGGGCAATACCCGCGACGTAATACCCGGCGAAGGAATTCCTGAAGATAGCAAGGCCGGACTTTTGCTGGCGAGGGTCCTGAACCTTGGCATGGACAAGCAAGACGTCGAAGAGGACGGAGGAGGAGGGGAGGGGGGGGAGGCGAAGGCTTGCCCCCTCTTGCGGGAGTTGTACGAGAAGCTGGGGAATTTTTCGAGCTCGCATGACAGGCTGGACGCGGTTAAAACGCTGCTCCTGGCCGGCTGCTACTTCGAGGGAGTTCGGGCATCCTCTGGGCATTGCTCGCGCGGGTGAGTCTTTCTACAGTGGTAGTGCTTTTAACTTCGGAGGAGGGAAAAGGAGTCTAGCATAGCCATATTTTGGGGCGAAACTTGTGGTTCGCCTGCAGTCGGGCGGCATCCTTCGCCCAATACGTGCTGTGCTCACCGCGAACCACAACAGAAGGGGTTGCAGTACGTAGTCGCCAATACAATATGGATGCGCAGCCTTGCATCCACCGGGGGGAATGGTGAAACCCCAGCGGCCCTGCCCGAGTAGCTGTTGCAAGTTAAGCGGCGCCGAGGGGTAGACTCCCGGGGCCAAAGCAATATTCCGAGGGCGGCATGGGCTTCAATCTGTCTGTAGAAACGCAAAAATCGTGCTTGGTGTGTGCGTCACGAGTCGTCGTGCATCATTGTCCGCCGTCGTCCATCTCGTGCGTACAATACTCACTTCGCGCTTGCAGACCGTCTCCCGAGCATGCCAAGCTTGCGGATGGAAGACGGGGCCTCCCACCGGCTCCCTCATCTCTTGGTGCCAAAGACAGGGACAGGGAATGCGAGAGGGACAACGATATGGGCGGAAGGGGGAGAATATCGGGCGGGGGCGATAGTGACAGGAACGGAAGGGGTAGGGCATCAGGAGCGGGGGACAAGGACAGACTTCGGGAAGGGAAACCAAGTCCTTCGTCTCGGGGAGGCAGAGCGGAGGCGGCCGGAAAAGCGGCACCGCTTTTGGCCGGCTCTGTTCCCAGCTGCCACGTCTCGTGATTCAAGCGGCCTCAGAGGTTCCCCAAGGTGTAGCATACTGTGGTTGGCTTTCTGTCATCTTGTTTATTTCGTCCTGTTTGGTCTCCCATCACAATAGGAGGTCTGCCATCGCTTCTCCGGCCTGCGTGTCTGGTTCTCGTGTGTGCGTTATTTAGCTAGAGTTGAATGTGCCAACCGGCTGGCCAATATGTTGTTGTCAGCTTAAGTGGTACGAAAATGCAAATACCGTTGTAATTCTATATCGTAGAGTCTCCCTACGTGTGGACTGTGTCGGGGGTGTGTGTTTAGTATTTGTAACACAACCCGGCAAAGTGCGATGTTACTGTAGTGTGAAGTAGACATATTCTGGATTTTTATTGGCGTGCCAAATGACATGTGCGATTTGGTATCTTACCTTAGTGCCGATTGGCAACCGTGTCTAGATTTTAATTGTAGGCCCGGTTTTAGAAATTCCCCGACGAAAACGGCGTGTGGGGCTGGCAAGTGGTTTTTTACATAGCATGTCTGGCAGGTTTTGCTATTGATGCTTGTTGCTATTGGTGCTGGCCCGAGAGAAGCAGAAGCATTATTTAGTGCCGCCGTGGTGGAAAGCGTAACTCACGCCGGGCAGCGCGGTAGAAGGCGAGGCAGCTTTCTGGATGGATGAACTGGATGGATGAACCCTAAGATGCCAAGACATGTATGGTAGCTGACCCGGGTCGCTGTGGTGTGTGTATGACGTACCATCTGGGTATATGTTTGACTCTTTGTATCGACCGCTCTAGGCGGCTGACCCATGTGAAGTCATCAGTGTCGGCTTGTAAAGATCAAGGTCCCCGGTTGAGGCCCCCGATTGGCTACCGCGGCGTAGGACGCCGTACTAAACCTCTCGAAATATCCTCTGTGAGAGTAACACGCCGAAGCCTTTTCGGAAATCCTCATCCAACCTCATATAATATGCCTAGAAAGGAGGCCATGAGATCTGATACTTCAAAGCCAGCCGAAAAGCCAAAAGTATCGTAGGTCAGGACAAGGGCTCTGCGTACACACCGCGATGCCGGGACTCAAGCCTGCGTCTAACACTGCCACTAAACACTAGCTTTGAATGAAACAATTGGCCCGTTTACCGCCGACAAGTTTGGACGAGTTTGGTTTCGAGGAGAGAGCCAGTTTTCAAGGCGAAGAATGCATTCCCTGCGTGCATATGAGCGTCCAATCATTTCCCGGCTGGTTTCGTTCAGTTCGCACGGGTCTATTGAGTTGACGAGGAGGTGCGCAAGAAGGCAAGAATGAAACGATGTTGAAACGATCACGCCTATGCGCCAACCGAACTCAGGCACTAAGCCACCCTCGCAACCCTCTCACGAAGTGTAGGTATGTATGTACCCTTGGAACGAGAACTTAGTCCACCGATCGTGAGGGACAGCTACGGCCTAGACTAATAACTCGTTGCGCTTGGTGAAACTTCGTGCTGTGTGCTCCTACTACAGTATGTTCACCAATCTTCGTTTGTTTCAGCAGTGTACAGTTGTGGTACACTGTAGCCCTTGTTTGCAGATCGGTTGGAATGTGAATGACGGCTATGCATACGTGCGAGATGATCTACAAGCATGGCATATACTAGAGTAGGTTTTGCGAGGAATTTACCAAGTTCATTCTACCCTTTGGTCGATCCTTGTACCACGTAGCTATTCCTGCTGGTTCGACTACCTCGTTCGCTGGAAGATTCCGAGTGGCGGCAACAGCGGCGGAAACGTTTTCAGTAAGCAGACCAAAACGTGAGGATGTAAAGGACGGTTTGTGGTTTGGCCATGGTAGAGAATCCCCCTCCCCCCCCCGATCCCGCACCCCTCTGATCTTCCGTTCGGTCCGGCCTGACACCCTCCCCGCTGACCCTCGAGGTCATTCATTTCCATCCGACGCTTGTAGCAGCTTGCCCGGCTCTCTCGCCCAAGCTGTCACCTGTCATTCTTGGGCTCGTCCACCCATTTTGATTGCCCTCTCCCTTCTACCCTCTAACAATACGATGCACACAACCGCTCACCTGTCGTCTGGGTCTATTGAACGTACCGGTACGTGCAGCTACAACTTCATCGACTGTGCGTTGGATGTATCTACATAGCTAACAGGCCAAGCTTTTGTACTTCCCAATTTCACGTCTTCCCGCCCCACACTAAACGGGCAATCTTGGAGCGTGTATTTTTGATGATGAATGTCTCACCGGAAATACTTCACTGTTCGGAAATGGCCGGGTTTGAACGTTTCTCTGGATTATCCGTATTATCAAGCTTGGCAAATGCCTTAGGTGACATGAGATTCAACACCCGCGTGATAACATATGATCAAGATTCACAAAGTTATCACACCGGTGTGTCATTCGCGAGGGGACGTTATATATGTATGTATTGATTGTCAGACATTTTGTCGACAATAATTTGCGGTGTCAGCGGTACTTGTTGTGTCACGCCCTTGTAAGAGAAGAATGAGGTGATTCAGCGTGGGGCGACCCCTGGAGTCTGACCCGCTGCTGTTTGAGCCTCAGTGCCATGGGGTGTGGTATTATTGTGTGCGGGTTCGTCCCCCACGTTTTGGTGCTACGTAGATCTCATGATTGGTGTGTGTGAGCCGTAATGATGACGGTCGTTCATCTTGGTCGTCAGAGAAGCGCAGGCTCTAGTAGATCGCTGGCCCACGGAACTGCCTGCCAGAGACGTAATGAATGGTGGGCCCGGGTGATGGCATAAGCTTGAGGAACATTGCTTGTAGGACGTTGAAATGCCTCGTGAAGAACATACGGGGTCGATCGACCATGAACTACGTGTAAAACGATCACCAATTTCCATGTGATGACGTTAATGAGACAGAATAGTGTTGCTGTAGGAGCTTCCACGGGAACAAACTAGATCTGTCTATCTTCGGATTCATTGGGGAGCTCCAAGTGACGAGTTTCCACCAAAGTGCTGGCGATGTCTGCGTGTGCCTCGGTGAACCTCTCGCAAA
>FN649755.1:6403-29148 GCA_000310025.1 Ectocarpus siliculosus
ACCAAGAATCAAAGATATCACCAAAAACACACTATCAGTGCGGCGGTTGTTGTGTTCAACCGTTCACCGCACAATTATAAAATTCGCAGAAGTCACTAGCGAGTAGTGAACGGAGTCAAAGGCTTCTTTCGAGCGATTAGAGACGAATGTAGCAGTCGTCTTATAGGGTGTACGTCTGTTGGACGTCTTTGATTCTTGTTTTTTTGTGTGAGGTCGCGTGGGTGGTGACGATGAATACATACGTCGCTCACCGCTTGACCAAGTCCTTGAATCCGTCCATTCCTTCTGGGTGACTTCTGCGAAGGTATCCGTTGTGCAGTTGACGGTTGAATACAAACGGTTTTTCTTCAACTGCACAATGGACGCGTTCGTGGAAGTCACTAGGGAGTAATGAACGGAACCAAAGGCTTCTTCAAAGTGGAGAGAGTCGTATGTATTCATCGTCTCCGCCCATGCAACCTTTTTTTTCTCTCTTTTTCTGTGCCAGATGGCCTTGTCTCTGCTTGCGTTGTGAAGTACCAAGATTGAACCAAGGGGGTGTACCTCTTTCTCTCCGGCCCATGATAGATAGTGACTGCTAGTCTCAGTTGATACCTCGCATAGCGCGAAGAGGGAGTGGAGGATTCCAGAATATCTGTCGTTGATTTCTATTGACTTGCGGACCCCTCGGGGCCAGTTTATTTGAGTGTACCTTTTTAGGGTAAGTTAACCTGTGACCACGGGAATCGACCGCGTCGAGTGTTGGATCAGTACGGACATACGAAGGTACTGGGTAGAGAGAGATCGGAACGGTTTTTAATGTGAAGACAACAACAACAACAACAACAACAACAACAACCTCCCCAAATCCAAGAATGAATGGCATCCACCAACAACACACTACCAGTGCGGCGGTTGTTGTGTTCAACCGTTCACCGCACAATGATAAAATTCGCAGAAGTCACTAGCGAGTAGTGGACGGAGTCAAAGGCTTCTTTCGAGCGATTAGAGACGAATGTAGCAGTCGTCTTATAGAGTGTACGTCTGTTGGACGTCTTTGATTCTTGTTTTTTTGTGTGAGGTCGCGTAGGTGGTGACGATGAATACATACGTCGCTCACCGCTTGACCAAGTCCTTGAATCCGTCCATTCCTTCTGGGTGACTTCTACAAAGGTATCCGTTGTGCAGTTGACGGTTGAATACAAACGGTTTTTCTTCAACTGCACAATGGACACGTTCGTGGAAGTCACCAGGGAGTAATGAACGGAACCAAAGGCTTCTTCAAAGTGGAGAGAGTCGTATGTATTAATCGGCACCACCCATGCAACCTCCCCAAATCCAAGAATCAAAGATATCCACCAAGAATACACTATACATCATTGCTTTGGTACTTGTATCCAAACTTGAACTGCAAAATGGGTACATTCACAGAATTTTGCGTTCCCCAAAACGGAATAACTCAAAACCAAAGTAGAGGCGTGTCCCAATGTTTTTGTTTTTGTTTCGGGTGTTTTTCTGTATATTGATAAGGAAACACTATGTAGGTCTGCAAATATATTCATTTTGGAGATCACCGACTCTTGAAGCGTCACCGGCACCTTGATCGTTACATCGACACTGGAGCGTTACACGACCCTTGAACACTGCACACCTCTCAAGATGCCACATGGTTCTTGACGAACATCTCTCCGCTCACCTCGATATCGAAAGACATGACATGATACGACCCTTACGCATGATTCAACCCTTAAGCACATCTACTTTCTTACGCATGATATGCGAATCTTTCGTTTGATCCGTATTTACACGATTCTTCGCATGGTATCTATTGTTGGCGGATATCGAGGTGGTCATGTGGCGGAGACTATGAATACATTCGTTTGTTTCGACTTGAAGAAGCCTTTTACTCTGGTGATTACTTCCTGGGTGACTTCGAAAGTGTACGTATCCAGTATGCACTTCACGGATGATCCACATGGCTACAAATTCGTTCGCTCACCGTTGAAGAAGCCCTTGGCTACGATAGCGGAGCCCCGAGATTACTACGGTTGACATCTAATATGCACTTCACGGATGAACAAAAATGGAAATGCATACGTCTGTCGCCACTTGAAGAAGCCTTTGACTCAGTTTGTGAAGACATGACAAGTTTCTACAAGCTGTATCCATTCTGCAGTTCATGGCTGAATGAAACTCGTCAACAGTGCACTGCACTACGGGTGGATTCGTAGCTTTGTTTTAGGGCGTGGTTGAGTTTTGTAGTGAATTCGAACGTCTCTCACCATTCGTAGAAGCCACTGACCTCGTTAATCAAGCCCTGAGAAATTTCTAGAAGTGACCCATTATGCAGTTCGCGACTGTTCAGCCGTGCTCTACACAACGGATACTTTCGTAGAAGTTTGTCCAGACCTTGGTTGATAAAGTCTTCGGCTTCTTCGAGGTGTGAGAGACGTGTGCACCGTAAACGACACAAGATAACACACCAGCTGGACCGATTTTCAAATCTCGATTTCTCAACGACAGAAAGAGTCACAGCACCGTAAACGGTGGCGTTGAAGCTGTCTTGTCGTGAGCTTTCCGAAAATATATTGTTTCATTTATGCCTCCTCTTCGTCATAGCGTAATCGAGCTTTGAAAAATCGTCCAGGGGGTGTGTTATCTTGTGCCATAAAATCTTCCCCACCACATGACCTCCCCAAACCGAAGAATTTTAGAAAATGTGTAACAATAAATAGAAAACATGCTCGTCTTGCCAAACACTAAACACACTCTTAACTAGTGTCCTATAAGTGGCACTAAACACACTCTTATTCGGTATCCCGTACGTGTAATTCCGTAAGGATGCGAGAGAACGCATGGTTCGCACGTACCGATGATATCGCACACCCCGTACATGTTGTGTGCCCCCCGTGGTTCGGACGTCTTAGCCAAGGCTCTACTACTGCGCTAGGGCTCAATACACTTACAACATTTATTTGACACCGGTGCAAATATATATTTTATTTTTTTGTTTCAAAAACTGAAAAATGTATTGGGAAACCGTGGGTTTGTGTTTCGTTCGTTTCAACCAAGGTCCGTACGTCTCAGCTGGAGTCTGTGAAGCGCCAGCCAATGAGCGAGGCCGTTTTCGTCCATCTGGACAGGGGAGAGCTCACGGGGTCGACCGGGATGGACCCTGTCCCTGACATCTGTGACGGTGAGATAAAAAGGCCCTCCCACACCGTCTTCCCGCGTTTCGCCGGCCGGGCGCCAGCCCCGGCGGCACCTCCCGCTGCAGCAGAGGAGCCGGCCGCGGCCTGGTATTTTAGTATACCTTTTTAGGGTAAGTTAGCCTGTGAACACGGGGATCGACAACGTCAAGTGTCAGACCAGTACGGACAGATGAAGGTACTGGAGAGAGACCGGAACGGTGTCAATGTGAAGACACCAACAACAAAACAAAACGGACAGATGAAGGGCTGGGTCGAGAGATCGGAACGGTTTTTATTCTGAAGACGCCAACAACTACATTGTGGAGGGTGTTCTAGTGTGAGGAGGTAACCTAACCGCATGATGATGTGTTGCCATGGTTGTTTTGGCGTCGCCAGACGCTTTGTTTTGGGCATCCCCTGAGCATTTCTTCCAGTAGTGAAGGGAAACCTGATACCTTTGCGTCCTCATGCCGCCGGTCACGATTGTTTTGCTGGAGTACAAGGCCCGGCACTTTCTTTTTTTTTGTCTTCCCTTCAAATCAGTGCTCAAGGCGTTTGTGCCGTTTTGCTCCAACCCGTGGTCACACAGGAGGGTTCCTCTCCCTCCTACCCAACCCACCCCTCCTGCGGTACTTTGTCGTCGATACAATTTAACGCGAGAAGAGTGCAGCACTCTCTTCCTTCTGTGTACACCCTATTGCAATCCAATATTGTCGCTTTTCCCTCTGCTTTTTGTGTTTTAAGGTAAGGACAACAACATATTTTCAGATTTTCGGGAGAAAAATATGATGTGGGTGGTTTTATATTTAATTTATTTATTTTTGGGTTTTTCAAGGACAAGCCAACCCTCTGTCGCACGTCAATTCTAGGCATCATTTGAGAGTGTTAACGTTCTGCGTGCCTGCCGTGTGACGCCTGTCATCATGCACCCTGTTTTGCAGGAGTAAAGGAGCACCTGGCTTCGGCGACCCAGAAGCTAGACAGAGCCCTCGGGAAGCTGGCCCTCCTTACCCGTGGCAACAAAGACGGCGGTGACAGAGGGTGAGACAGAAGAATAGGACTGCCACCGCAATAAAAATGTATGCTCTGCGTTTTTTCGATGCAATGGTTGGTACATTTATGTATTTCAACAAAACCAATACTGGTGGTAATTAGCTGCACTTGGACTTCCTGCTGCCGGTATCAAGTTTCACAGAACCCTCTTACGGTTTTGATTGTCAAGACCTCAGGGACAACGTCGGGTTCCTCCCTGTTTTGTCCTTACCCGTCGGTTGTCAGGATGATGCACCATACGTCTGAGTAGGTCTTCATTTTTTTTTTTTGCGATTGGCTAAAATAGGCCACGAGGCGAGCGTATCTACTAAAAAGGAATGACGGGGATGGTATCAACGTCGTCTTTCTGTTGTTGGGATGATGTATCACACGTCTGACCAGGCGTTTGTTTTTTTCCCCGTTTTTGTTTTCACCTTGCTAATTCTTGTCTGGTTAACCAGGCCTCGAGACGAGCGCGTCGGTTCAAAAGGCATGACGAAGGACGGCATCAACGACACGGCAAGCACCCTTTTCGCCGAGGTCAAGGCGATATTCTCCAAAGCCAAAAAGCAACGACCAGCCGGAGGAAGCGGGTGAGCTATTGTTTTGCTCTTCTCCGTTGTTTTCGCTCTTTTTTTGTGATTCGTTTGTTTCTCTTTGGTGAATCCTAGCCCTCTCTTGAACAACGATTCCCAGATCAGAAGGAGGGGCGGTGATAAGGATTGGCCAGGTTTGGGGGCGGACTTTCTACAATCTCGTGTTGCTTTCGATTGAAGTGAGGCTGTACCCTATTATCGCATTCCATGCTCGTGGCAAAACCCGTATTAGTGAGATGGTGACCCTATTCCATCCTCGCATTTGTTGTAGTGTGCTAGAATAGACCCTCATTTTTTTGTTTTTTCTTCGATATTCGCATTATGACCCGTACATCCTTCACGATTCATAACACTCCACCCCGCCCCCCTTCATGTTATCTGTTGTCGGTAGTGGTGGGACCGTGCTGCCTATGTATCCCCCCACGTTTTGTAACACTCCGCCCCCTCAAATTTTGTTTTGTATTGCAGCGGTGAGATTGACCTCTATGTATCCTCGCATTTCATGCAGTGGTAGCCCCGCCCTCATGAATTCATCTTGTCTGTTGTGGTGAAATGTTGACCCCTGTCCTCGCATTCATGCAGTGCTGCCCACGCCCTCGTGATTGTTTTGTCTGTAGTGGTGAAATGTTGACCCCTGTCCTCGCATTTTTGCACGCACTCATCATTCATTTTGTCTGCCGTCTTGGGGATTGTGACCCGTATGTATCCTCGTGTTCATGCAATGCTACCTGCGCTGTCATGAGTCATTTCGTCTTGTGGTGGTGAAATGTTGGCCCCTGTCCTCGCATTCATGCATCACTACCCCCGTGTTTGGCTGTGTTTACAGGAATTGGATGGTGACCCCGATGCATCCTCCACGTTTCAGAACACTCGGCCCCCTCATGTATTAGATCGTTTTTGTAGCGGTTGGGATGGTGACACTTATGTATCCTCGCATTTCATGCAGTGTTGTCCCCGCCTTCAGGATTAATTTTTCTGTGCAGTGGTGAAATGTTGACCCCTGTCCTCGCATTCATGCGTCACTACCCCCGTGTTTGTTTTTGTATGCAGCAGTGGGATGGTGACCCCTGAGGACCACTCTCTGAGAGAAGCTCTCGTGGGTTTCAACATCGGGCTGTTCGGCGACCACCGGACTATCCTTAGGAGGCAGCCCGATGTATCCGTCAAGGTCGATCACGATTACTTCATAAGGTAAGGTGACTCTTTTCGACTCCCAACTTTCGTTGGTCCCTGGCATTGCACTTGACACTGTACGGAGAAACGTAGATCGTATAGTAAGTGCTTGGTGTTTAAGACTGTTGTTTATTAGGTACTGTTCGCGACTTGACTCCTTCATAAGGTAGCTGATCGCGGCTAGACTACTTCATGAAGGTAAAGTGACTGTTCACAACTACTCTCCTTCATGTTGTATCTATTCGGCGCAGGACACATCCACAAAGTAACTAATCGCTGGTGGACACTTCATCAAGTAACTAATCGATTAGTTTCTTGATATCAAGTAAATAATCGATTAGTGATGGAAGTGTCCAGCCGCGATCAAGTAACTAATCGATTAGTTACTTGATGAAGTGTCCACCCGCGATTAGTTACTTTGTGGATGATCAAGTAACTAATCGATTAGTTACTTGATGAAGTGTCCAGCCGCGATAGGTTACTTTGTGGATGTGTCCTGCACCGAATAGTTACCATATGAAGGAATCTAGTCGTGAACAATCCCCTCGCCTTATGAAGTCGCGGCTGGACGACGTGATTTAGTACGTCGAGTGTTCACAACTATTTCATTGGTAAATGTTCATGACGAGACTCCTTTATTTTGTTCTGCCTCGTGCTTTGTGACGATGAAGGTATCGTGAACAAAGGGGGGACTCGGAGGGAGTACTGCGCTTCCTGAAGGAGTTCACGCAGAGCCAGATGTTCCACATGCACATGATGCATGTCAAGGTCAGTACATCGAATCTGTCCGTGGGAAAATATCCCAACTCTTACGTATCATGAATATCCAAACTCCTTCTCTCACACATGGAAAGTAGAGTATTGTGTGGCGAGCGTTCTTAATTATTTTTTCATTTCACTCCCATTACCTTTTTCTTTCAAGTTTCTTTTTTTTTTTTTGCTGTGGGCAGGGCGTATTGAGATTGCACGTGGATGGTCGTGATGGCGGCGTTGCTTGTTTTTGGAGGTTCACTGTGTCGTCGGGATGTGGACTGCTCGGTATCTTTCCTTGAGCGAAGCGTCTGGGCGATGAACGATGCCCGCTAGCGACGAGAGATGCGAAGATTCGTGCGAAGCGGTGCTTGTGATCGGCAACCAGAAGGGCGTTGCTGCTGCTGCTGCTGCTGCTGCTGACCACCACGGCCGCTGTTCCTCCTGTGTGGCTGCCGCTGACCACTCCTACTGCTGCTGCTGCTGCTGCTGCTGTTCCTCCTGCTTCTGCCTGCCGATGCTGCTGCTCTCCATTCCGCCCTTTCCCGCACCCACGCCGCAGGACCGACTGCGCAACAAGCAGGACCCAAGCACCCCCAGCCCCAGGGAGGGAGCACCAGACCACCGCCACCACCCCTCCCCCGCGACCTTCCTGCGCGTTAGCGACCAGCTCACCCTCAGGGGCGGGTGGGGCGACGCGAGCGGGAACGGGGGGGGGGGCTTCGCGCCCGCCTCGGTCAAGAGGGCCCTGAGCAAGGTGTTGGCGGAGGCGTTGCCAGCCGGGTCCGGTGAGGTTTCCGATTGCGTACGATAGCACCCACCCAACCCCCCGCCCGGTTTTTCAGGCTCAAACATGCTCTTGTGTGGAATAAAGCATTGCAACGCTACCGCTGTAGTAGCATTTTGGCAAATGTTGGAAGTGGCAGCTGGTGTGTTGTCGTTCTTCGTTGCCTATGCTGTTGTCGTTGTTGTCTTCACATTGAAACCGTTCCGATTTCTCTATCTAGTACCTTCATCTGTCCCGTGCTAGTCTAACACTTGACGCGGTCGATTCCCGTGGTCACAGGCTAACTTACCCCCAAGAAAGGCGTCCTCAGATAGAAAGGGTCCCGAAGGGTCCACAAGTCTGGTCGTGATCATAATTGTGTGTGTGTGTCGAGCTCGATTGTGTCCGTTGCGCCCTGAATATTGCGCACCAACGCCTGCTGTAGTATTTTTTGTCTGTTTCATCCGATTCTCTGCATTTTTTCTGTGAAATCAGAAAATTCAAGTGACTGCTGATGTCTTGTTGGTCCTGGCCATGTTTTATCTCTTTATGTTGGTCGTGGTTGCTTGGTAACACGGTTCTTCTCTCTCGACCCCACTCCGAAGGTACCACCTGTGGAAACGAAGATATTGCGTGCACTTGCCCGGAAAGGAAATCATAATCATTTCTCTTGCAGTTTGTGTAGCCGAATTTAACTTTATTTGATTTCTGTCTTGGGTAACATTTGGCTACAGGTTCCAATTCCTACGGTGACCCAACTTTGAACCCGAGGGCCCTCGCCGCGACGGCCAACGGCAACGCTTCCGCCAAGGACATGGCCAAACTCAGGGCCGAGCTTTGCAGGTGAGAAGAATAAATGCGAGGTTGGCGTGGAGCTTTGACGGGTGGTACTTCCTGTAGCAAACGAGATTTTTTGGGCGCGATGGCTTGGGGATTAACACAAAAAGGGTCGATTGGCACACTTTTTCAGGGACTTTTTTTTTTTATCCGCTCTCGCGAGGTGGCGGAGGTGAGAGCGAAGGATAATGAATGATCACAGCTTTAGAGGGGGACGTGGGCGTACCTCAAGTGTTGCAGGCCTCAGCTTTTAGACCGATGGCCACGCGTCATCGAGAGGACGGAGCCAAGGCCCAAATGTTTCCTATCCTATCTATGTCAGGAGGGAGTGGGGGGGGATGTACTCGTAGTCATCCATGCCATAGTGGTTAGATAATTGACCTCGCATTCCTACGGGACGGAGCACGCCGGATTGTCACCGGACCAGGCTCTTCAGGACGGAGGGGGGGTGGTACTGTATTTTGGGGGTCGAGATCAATGTTAATTATGCGTTGTGTTGACGGGACTGTACGACGACTGATTGTGCTGTGTTGCGCCTCTTTGCTGCTGTGCAGTGCTTTGGGTTGTTGACCTTTGTATATTTTTTGGCGTCGAGATGGATCATCAACCGATTCGTTCACTGTCCAAGCCCCCGCTACGCGAAACAGTCCGTCGCCATCGAGCGTCACATTTGTGGACCATACGTGGGCTCCGCTAGACACGTTGACGAAGGGCCATATTCGCTCACCCCGCCGATGCATATCGGTGCTTTGCGTGATGCTGTGGGTTGTTGACCGTTGCGTTTTGCGGATCGAGGTCACTTTGGATTCTGCCTTGCGGTGGCCCGCTGCACCATTTGCTGCCGTGATGTCCTGCGGGCGGTTTCGCCGTTGTGTTAGGCAGATCGAGGTCAATTTCGATTTTTCGTTGTGTGGTGACCAGATACACCCTCTTGCTGCCGTTCTGTGGTGTGCTGCGGTGTGCTGTGGGTTGTTGACCTCCGTTCCCGCAGGACTGCGAGAGAGTCCGCCAAGCTGAGCGGAATCATGCGTGTGGTGTGGGTGAGGCTGCTCGACTGCCGCGGCAACAAGTGAGGATTGTGTCTCGCACACGACACGATATCATACCATACACTACTTATATTTAGTACGATATCATACCATACACTTCTTAATAGGATGTGATATCATTCCATACACTACTTAATAGGATACGATATCATTCCATACACTACCTAATAGTATATGATATCATTCTACGCTTCTTGTTAGTGTACCTACTTGTTTTGATACGACATAATACAAGTACTTGTTAGGAACCGATATTTTACCGTACACTACATTTTCCCTTCCAGCCTTCAGAGGGTGGTGACGCGCACACGATGCGATACGATAATTCGTACGCCTTTTTTCTTTCAGCCTTACGATGGAGGTGAGGCACATTCCCCCCGCAATTCCAGTCCCGTATTTGGGTGCCCGCACGGCATCGGATGCCCAAGACTGCTCGAAGCCCTCGGCCTAATTATTATTTCCCACAATGACAATCCCGTTCATAGGTGGCCGCACGCCATGGAAGACCTGAGGCTGCTGAAAGCCCTCAACATAACTACAATTTTCCCACCATGCCAATCTCGTTCATAGGTGGCCGCACGCCATGGAAGGCCTGAGGCTGCTGAAGGCCCTCCTCCTGTCCGGACCAGCGGGGTGTGTCGCCGACGCTCTCAACCACGTGCCCCTCATCCGGCGGTGCGCGCAGTACCCCAAGGGATGGGAGGATACGGGAGTGGTGGGGGGCGGGGGGGGGGATGCTGGGAAAGCGTCCCCGAGGATCCGGGCCATGGCTCGGGAGGCGAGTTTTTTTTGTGTGAAGCATCACCTCCTAGCTGTTGGGCACTGAGTATGCCCTAGGATCCGTGCCGTGGCCCGGGAGGCGTGTTGGTTTCTTGTGTCTTTCATCAAACTCTAGTTGTTGGATGCTGAATTGCCCTCGGATCGGGGCCATGGCTCGGAAGGCGAGTTTTTTTTTGTGTGTCGTACACGTTCCAGCTGTTCGGTACTGCGTTTTCGCTTTCTCTCTTTTTGTGTACACCGACTGCGCTAGAAAATGCGCCATCATCCTGAGACCAGACCAGTATTTGCTTGGCAAATTATTGGTGGTAGAATGGCTCGCCTGAGATCCAGGCCATGAAAAAGACGTCAGTCAGTCTTAGTGCGGTTGAGAACACAACACTTTTGTGTGTGTGTGTCATACACGATCTAGCTATTTGGTACTGCGTCGTCCATTGGTATAAACGTTTTTCAGTGCAATGTTGACGTTACTCTCTGGTGTACCTGTTTTTCTATTTTTTGGTCCACCCAACGGTCGCAGGTGGTGACGCTCGTGATGGACATGAAGAGGCTGGCCTTGCGCCGCGAAGCGGTAGCGAACCTCGAGCAGCGGGAGGCGGACAGGGCGGGGGGGCTCCCGGAGAAGATCAAGCTCCGTAGCCGGTAAGACCATGGGCAACCGACTATACCCCGCGCCTTTGCCCCTCCGCAACAAAAAAAAAACAACCAAGCGCTTGACCAGTCGAAATGTTTACGCGCGCAGAATGTCGAAGATTTCTATGGACATCCATTCTAGGCGGAACAACCTGGCGGGACAGACATCTTTCGGCGAGTCCTCTAACCACACGCACCACAACGAACCGTCATTGTATTACTATAACGACCGTACCGCACCGCACCGTACCGCACCGCACCGCACCGCACCGTGGACATCCCTGGATTATTAAGGTGCATGCCGGACTTCAGCACCTTCCACAACCTGGTGGGACAGGCATCTTTCGGCGACTCCTCTAACCACACGGGAGGCTTCGATAGCGGAGGCAATGTAACCAACGACGACGAGGTGGCGGCAGCCGTTACAGGGGCGCTGTTCTCGTCGAGAAGCAAGTCTTCAGTGGGGGGAAGCAGCGGTAAGTTCTTCCTCTTCTTTTTTATTTTTCTGCTGTGCCCTTTCTTGTCTTGGTGTTTTTTTTGTTTTTCTCCTCGAGAAGCAAGTCTTCAGTGGGGGGGAGCATCGGTGAGTTCTTCGTGCTTTTTTTTTGGGTGTTTCGAACCCTTACTTGTCTTGGTGTTTTTCTCTTTTTCTCCTCTAGAAGCAAGTCTTCAGTGGGGGGAAGCAGTGGTGAGTCTTGTTATTTCATCGCCGTGCCCCTTCATGTCTTGGTGTGCTTTTTCAGCCTGCTGTTCTCGTCGAGAAGCAAGTCTTCGCTGCGGTAAGTCTTCTATTTTTTGTTTTTTTCCGTTTTGAACTCTTTGTTGTCCTGATGGACTTTTCCTCGAGAACAAGTCGTGTGGAGCAGCGGTGAGTCTTCTTTCTTTTTTGCTAAATTGAGCCCTTTCTTGTATTGATGTGTTCTCTGGACCCCTGGAGGTGAGTGCGCTCCCGCTGCGTCTAACCTTTGGCCGGGTGTATTACCCCCCCCCCCGTAAAGTGCGTTCTCATGGCAAGGGTTCAGCAACCCTTCACTTTTATTTCAGGAGACTTGGATTGGTTTTCGCCGTTGGGTTATGTTTCGTCGCGATGTTGTTTTTCTTGTTTGGAGTAATTTTTCAACGACAAGGCACGCTGCTTGTGTTGTTATTGTTTGTTGCTGTTCTTGTTTTGTCACTCAAACTGACATCGTCATGATACAGCAGTATTGCGGAAGCAGCAAAAATCTCAACAGCCACGCGATGGCACCATTGTCTCGGCAGGAAATATTTCTGCGGTCTTTGTTGTACTTGGAATATTTTTGGGTCTTCTCGAGGAGAAAGGTTTACCTTGTCGTCGATGTTTGAGTGGGGTCATTGGGTGGTCGCTGTCCTGATGTGATTGGCTAGCGACAGCAGCGGCTGCAAAGTTGGCAGCAGGTCGATGTCTTTCTACGTACTGTCCATTGTACCCCGGGGAGGTCAAGCAGACATCACGATTTCTTTCTCCTGGTACAAGAAAATATGGTGTTCCGCGTTGTTGCGGTTTCGTATGTTTTGTAGTGAACAGGCAAACAGAAGCGAGCATTTTGGTTGTATGATATTCCCCCGCGTGTTCGTGCACAAAGAGGAGTGGTGCCAAATAAATACCAAATCTCCCGAATTTCCCTTTTTTTCTGGTGGTAATAATTTGCGGGCTACGTGGCAACACCCCGACGGCAGATCTCCGACCGGTCATCAGACGTCACAATCTACGACAATCTGAGGTGAAATTTCACAGAGCTGTTTGTTCTTCACCCCCGTCATTTGTTCCCGTACTGTATGTATGTCTATTTCTTTCGTCTGCAGAGTACGGTTCGCAGGGCGATGGCGGGCTGCAAGGGCTACCGGCCTTCGGAGATCTCGGAGATTCCTCCAGCCGTGCCGCGTGGCAGGACCTGGCTGCTACGTACTCGCTGCCTGCGGGTGGCGGAAGCGGATACGACGAAGAGAGCAGCGATGGCGAGGTATGCGTGCCACACAAGATAACACCCCCTGGACCGATTTTCAAAGACCGATTTATCAACAGCAGCAAGAGTCGCAGCGCCGAGAATGGCGGCGTCGAAGCCGCCCGGTCGAGTACTTCTATGCCGGTATTCCGCAAGAATAACCGCTGTTGTACGACCGTATACACAAGATAACACACCCCCTGGACCGATGTTCAAAGCTCGATTTATCAACAGCAGAAAGAGTGGCAGCGCCGAAAACGGTGCGGTTGAAGCGGTCTAGTCGAGAGCTCTCCGAAAACGTGTCGTTTCGTTTGTGTATCTTCTTCGTCGTGGAGTAATCGGGCTTTGAAAATCGGTCCAGGGGGTGTGTTATCTTGTGTCACGTCGTATACGGTATTGTGGCTGTGGTTATGACCGCTGCGGTTGTCGTCAATCAATGTGAAAGCAACGACAACACAATACATCCGGGCATCGCGTGCTCCCGGCTAAAGACGGCGTGCTGCCAACCCGGAGTGTCCTTTATTTTTGACGTCCTTATGACGGGAGGGCGACTGTGACTCTCCGTCCCACCATCCCTGTTCTTGGAGGAGGGTGTCGTTATGCGGCTTCTCCATCGTACCAGGGGTTTCGAGGCTCACTGAATTTCTTCACTGCCAATGACTGTAGGCGCCAACTGTATAGCCCTACGCCTTTGCCCAACCCCGGACCATCGGCAGAGCAACGCCGGGGGGACCTCGCCGCCGCCGCCGCCGCTCCCGGTCCGCGGGGACTCCGTGGGATCATCCCGTGATGGCAGTGGGTATGTCCGCAACAACCGCAGCAGCACCAGCAGCCCCCAAGGTCCTCTGGTGCAAGACTTGCTCTCGGACGAGTTCGTGGGACCGGGAAGCGGAGGCAGCGCTAGCCCTAACCCGTTCCAAGGTGGGTGATGAGCGAGACAATGTGGAATACGGTATGGTTCCATGGATACAATGCGGCCCCGGGAAACGGACGCGGCGCTAGCCCTAACCCGTTCCAAGGTGAGTGATGAGCCAGACAATGTGGAATACGGTATGGTTCCATGGATACAATGCGGCCCCGGGAAAAGGACGCGGCGCTAGCCTTAACCCGTTCCAAGGTGAGTGAGATGCTGTGGAATATGGTATCGTCGCATGGATACATTGCGGCCTCGGGAAGCGGCCGCAGCGCTAAATAGCCCTAACCCATTCCAAGGTGAGTGAGATAATGTGGAATTTTCATGTGTACGTCGCCGCCCATTATTGTTGCCGCTGCTGCCGCTGCTGTGACTCATCCTGCCTTCTACCCCCGACACCCATCCTAAAATGGCGCGCAACCCTCGCTTTTGTTGCTGCTGCTGCTGCTGCCGCTGCTGCGACTCCTCCTGCTCTCTACTCCAACGCCCATCCAATTCAGGCCGGCAATCCTTGGACGACAACGGCTTTCCAGTGCAAGAGGCGTCTTCGGGCTTGTCCACCGCGGTGGTCGGTTACACTTCCTCCCCGAAGTCGCTGGCACCACCGCCACCATCACCATGGGAGGTCCCTGGCCAGGTGAAGACGCTTTTTTTTTTCTTCTTCTAGGGTAACGCATTTTTTGTAGATGGGCGGATTTTTCTGTTCAAGTGCGAATGTGTTGGGCGTCTTTGCAGTCGGTGGGGGAGAAACATGCTGGACTCCCCCGGAAGAGGTTTTTCTTACAAACCAGGAAGTCATAGGTGGACAATAACGGTATATATTCACAGTTGACCAAGGCATGCACTCCGTCGCTTACATTCGTACCCAGGTCGTTCGCCGGCGTGCTTGACTTTTTTTTTTTCGTTATTTGAAGGTGGTGGACGAAGCCCATCTCTTCCTTATGCTTATCTCATCACGCCTTGTTTGACGCGCAACGTTTGAAAGGTACCATTCTGGTGCCGAAAGAAAACATACATACCTTCCTTCGTCGCTCGCGGTGGCTTTTTTTTTTTCAACGGATACCATCCATTACAAAGTGGTGGTGGTTCCGATATATCGCGGTCCCGATGAACACGGTTCCCGAGGTAGTCGCGGTAAATTGCTATTCAGGGACATTTCCCCGTAGGGCGGTTCCTGATGTACCGCGGTTATTGACGGTTTTCACGTTTTTTCTTATTCTGGTGGGTTACCGGTGAGAGCAAAATTGAAGGAGGAAATATACTCACCTTTCCAACCCTAGACGCAGCCAGTTCACAATTCCAGCATTTGCCATCTCTCCTACAGATATCAGAGGCAATTTTAAAGTCCTTCCACGCTTGTTGCTTACCCCGTTCCAATCACTCGACTGAAACACGTGTTCTCCTCTCAACCCCCTGACTGCCGTTACAGTAACGGGTTCACTGCACAATTTCCACCACTTTCCATCTCTCCTAAAGATATCAGAGGCAAAATCAACGTCATACCACGCTTGTGGCTTCCCCCGTTCCAATCACCACGGAAAGAAGACGTGTTCTCCTGTCAACCCTCTGACTGCAGCACCAGCAGCAACAGCAACCAGCTCGCTGCACCACTTCCAGCAGCTCCCATCTCTCCTATTGATTTGATATCAGAGGAAAATGTAACGTCGTTCCGCGCTTGTTGCTGCCCCACTTCGAATCACGACAGGAGGAAGACCCGTTCTCCTCTCAAGCCCCTGACTTCAACAACAACAAACAGTTCGCTGCACAACCGCCCCCACCGCAGCCCCCACTCCCGGCTCCCTCGGCGGCGCCATCATCTCTCGGCCTTGAAACAGCCGCCAACCCACCCACCCCGCCGCTTCCGCCGCCTCCGGCGTCGACGGCGTACTCAACAGTCTCGGCACCGGCACCGGGACCGGCACCGGCGGCGGCGGCGTACTCAACAGTCTCGGCACCGGCACCGGCACCGGCACCGGCACCGGCGTCGGCGGCGTACTCAACGGTCTCGGCACCGCAGACGTCGCAGCAGCAGCAGCAGCAGCCGCCGCCGCCGCCACCGGCATCAACAACTTCATCGTCGTCGTCGTTACGACCGAGTCAGCTTTTCGCTCCCCCCGCACCGGCCTCGGCATCATCCGTGAAACCCAGCCAGATCTTCGCGGGACGTACCAGCGTCGGGGGGGGCGGCACCGCAGGCGGTGGGGGCGGGATTTCGCGGGGGGTGGGGGGTGGGGGTGGAGTTCCAACGTCGACCGGGGGGGTGGCGGGACTCGTGGGGAGGTTCGAGCGAGCGTCACCTACACCCTCAGGACCGGTGAGGGACTCCGTGTTTGGGATTGATTTTTCAGAATATATGTGCCTTTTTTTTTAGTATACCTTGTTTAAGGGAAGTTAATCTATGGCCACGGGAATCGACTGCGTCAAGTGCTAAATCAGTACACGGGCAGAAGGAGGTACTAGATAGAGAGATCAGAACGGTTTTTAATATTGCGAAGACAACACTATCAAATCACAGCTAGACTACCTGTTCTAGATCATTCCACAGTCGAAGGGCATGTGTCAAAGTCTTTGCAGCGAGGTTGTTGTGGAAAGAGGATCATGTTTGGGAGTGTAGGCCTAGGTGTGGTAGTCTTCTGCGATATGCACCCAACCACTCAGGACCAGTGAGGATCATGGTTGGTACCATAGGTGACACAAGCTACCACACCCCGTGGACCGATTCCCAAAGCTCGAGTATTTAGTCCACGACGAAGAGGAGGATGCCAAAATTAATTCGCATGCTTTCGGACAGATCTAAACGAGCCGGTTCAACGCCGCCAATTCCGGCACCACCACCACCACTCTCTCTACTGCGGAGTGACCCATCCCTCGCCTCCCGGTTTCTTTTGGCAGGTGACGGGCCAAGCGCAAAGCCATGCAACCAAGGGGGGTGTGCAGGAGATGCGCCCTGGACGCGCATACGGGCAGCACATGCTGCAGCCGGTAGCTCGCCAGCAGGCATCGGCGGTGCCCGCACCAGAGCCGCAGCCGCCGCAGCAGCAGCAGCCGTCGGCACCGCCGCCGCAGCAGCAGCCGTCGGCACCGCCGCCGCAGCAGCAGCAAGCGTTGAGCTGGCAGCAGCAAGGCATGCAGAGACATTCGCAGCAGCACTTGGGTCACCAGCAGGTGGCGCGGCAGCAGAGCGAGGCCATGCAGCAAAGGGCGCAAGCGGGACAGCAGATGTGGCAGCAGCAGCAGCAGCAGCAACAACAATATCCTCAGCCACAACAGCAACCACCTCCGCCTCAGGAACTTTTTGCACAACCGCCACCGCAACTACAGCAGCAACATTATATGCAGCAGCAGCAACAGCAACTGCAGCAGCAGCAATTTTGGCTACCGCAGCAGCAGCAGCAGCAGCAGCAGCAGCAGCAGCAACTGCAGCAGCAGCAGCAATACCAACCGTTACAAAACGCCTACGCACCTGGCGACCCCCAGTCGTGTCACGCCCCCCCTCCTCAGGGGGGGCAGGCGTTTGGCCCCGCTTCTTCCACTCAATGGAACCAGCAGCAGCAGCAGCAGCAGCAGCAGTACCAGCAGCAGCAGTACCCCCAACAGCAGCAGCAGTTGACTGGAGCCAACTTTGTTGGGCCGAACAACAGCCAAGGTGTGAATAGGCCCGCGAGTGAAGACATTCAGGATCCATTCGCCGGCCTTTAGACGTGTGTAGCGGTCCGTTGGGCCGGATTGGATGTATCCGTTGGACGGCTGTTGCGATGATGTTGGTCGTGCCGAAATGCACTACCTTGGGGTGGCGTCTAGCCGCTTGCGGATTGCCTCCCCCTGGCCTTGTTTTTGTCGATCAAACCGCTGCGAGCATGACGAGATTTGGTGATACTTTTGGAGGGTGGGGGCTTACTATTGTTTTGCATGCCTTGGCGGTCAGACCGTTGACCACAAGAGGACGTAGCATTCGGAGGGTAACATGGGGGGATGTTGTTCCGACGGTTGGTCGGCGGCAATGTGTGTGCGATTGGTTCATTGGCAGCGGAACCACTGTAGCATGCTAACGGAAGCTCGCACGTTGCGTTATATTTGCAAGTATTTACTACTGTGTAGATGAACAAGGAGAGCCGGTCGCCTTGTGAAGGCCGGTGAGATCGGGATGTACCGATGGAATGTTCAAGTCAGTTGTCTCATGTCGTCGTTGTCTTGAGGGAGTTTTGGTTTATTCATGCACGAATACGCGTGTATCAATATGTCGATGGTTAATGCTGTGTCTCACGAGTACAGTACTTACAGTGGTTGCGCACACTCTGTGGACATGTGCTCAGGGCAGATTGTAAGACACGTTTCGAAAAGAGTGGCGCGGCACGATGCTTCTGCTGTGAATCCGACCCTGCGCACCACAATGTTTTTGTGGGAGACGCTTCTGACGTTGGAGAGAGCGTCTAGCCGATGCTTGCGGACAGTCACTTGAAGCGTCAGGGGTCTGCAGAAGGGCTAGATGCCTGCTGCTACATAGTGAACAATCGATTCCATCAACGAACGCCTTCGTGACCTCTGTGTAAAGTTCCATGAAGAAAGCGTTTCACCTGGCATTTTTATTTCCACTCTTGATTGCCTCCTTGGTCGAAACACCAAGAACAAGTATTGAAAGTGAGAGAGACAATGTTTGCTTCCAAATACGGGTATGTAACAACCACCACATGGAACGTGTTGGAAGCCGCGAAGGGCCTGTCTGCCGTGGAGCTAATTCCTTCTGCTTCTGCGTACAATGTACGACGACGATGAGGTCTATTCGAGCTAAAACTTGTCCTGGTTCGAGTGCCGGGATGAGCTACATATTGGGTCGGCAAATATCCAACAACAGTTGCCCGATCAAGCGTCATCGGGACTACTTCAGGCCCGGAATAAGAGACTTCAAAGAGACTTCAAAATCGGGTCGAGGCTCCATCCCTTATTTTGCGTCGAAGGACCAGCCGAAGTCGTCCATTTTCTTAAAAGGCATTTCGTACAAGTATTCCTTTGGACTATCGCGTCCTCCTGATGCTGTCATTTCTCATTTCTTTAATTTCTGGCTATAAGAATATGCATACAATAACACCAAACATTCGCAGCAGTGAGTAAAGCAGCCCGCGGAGGCGCCGAGTAGCTAAATAGCGCGGAGGTGGGGGGGGCAGCGCCAACAGTCACTCTCCCTACGAAAAAAACGTTGTCCAGCTAAATAGGTACGGGGGGAGTGGGAGCACGGAAGGAGCAGCAGTGGAACGTTTCTTATTGGATACGCTCCGCCAGAAACCCTTGTTTCCCATGTATTGGGGGTATCGCACGATCATGTTTCTTATTGGAACGTTTGTTGTGTTGTGGCCGAGATTGAGCTATGTTTCTTAGTCTCTTTTTCTTATCTTTGGTAAAAAGTTAGTCTAATAAAAAGCCATTTTTTTGGATTTTTTCGCAATTCCGCGCGGGCCCAAACTGCTGTTGTTTCCTCCGTGGGAGAGTCAAGCAAGGTAATATTTCTAGGGTTCGTTGTGGTCAGGGATTATCCCGGCAGTTTTTTCCCACCTTAGTCGGCGGTCCCGGTACTGGCGGTAGACACCATGTTTTGGTGTTACCGCGACCGGTGCAGGCGGTACGCGGAAAAACGAAAAACGGGTTTTATGTACCGCCAAAGAAGTACCGCCAAAGAAGTACCGCCAAAGAAGTACCGCCAAATTGCACACACACCCCTCCTGCCTGGGTGTCCGCCAAAAAACGGTCCCGACGACAACCAACCCTGAAAATTTCAGGTCATAGGTACATCTTGAAGGAAGCAAGTACCACCAAGACGGCGTTCTCTCGAATACTTGGAGGGCAGTATTACGAGAGTGGAAACGCCTTTATGCTGGCGCAACCCGCGGCGTCTCATGTACGTCGCATCCACCTACTGCTGTGGTACATAGCAGTGTATTATTATGTCGCGCAACACGGACGATATATTTTTATATTTTTCTCTCCTCCAGGCTACCGCAGTGCATGTATGTGTGTGCCTACGGTCTTGGATCTAGCGCCGAATCCACCCCACAGGGGAAACAGTCGTTACAGTACGAGAGTTGATTGTGGGGGGCTCTCGACTCATTGTACTCGCGTGTGAAACGTTGTTGAACCAGTTGAAGCCGAGAGAGAAACGCCTTGTTGTCGGCGGTTTCATGTTTCAAGGCTACCGTTTCAGACCATCCTTCGGAAAACAAAAGGGACGGTGGGTGGGGAAAAACTACAACAGTGCTGCCAACCGCCTGTAGATCAGAGCTGTAGTGCGAGATGGTTTTGGGTCTGCTAATCCCGCGGCGATCAGTGAGCCTGTGCGCTTGCCCCCGGAATGATCTGCCCCTTCGTCTGCTGCAGGTGGTCACCTTGCATATATATATCTTCCAGCTCGATTGATTGCTGCTCGAGTACATGGTGAAGAAGAATCAGCAACATAGTGATGTGTCCTTGGAACGACCTTGGTGAGATGGTTCCAACTTCGACACCGCTGTCCGCTCTTTCTACTGCTGTGGCGGCAATGGCGGGCTTGGATACATCCGTGTATCTGTTGTTTTACCGATCCATTGGGGTGTGGCATCTATTATAACGTCATCTGGTTGGGGTATACGTACTTGGATACGTCTTCCAACTGCGGGGACCCCACAGGCGCGTTTGCTGTGCACAGAGCATAGCACTTTGAGCACCGGGAAGCCTAGTGCAGGGAGCACCAGGAGACGCGTGGTTGGTTCTCCTTCCTCTGTGTCACTATCTTGTTCTTTACGGCGTGAGGTGGCGTGGCGACTTGCTCGGCCAATCCTTCTCTCGACAACCTAGACCAAAGACAACCACCACCGCAAGCAAGGTCTGCTGCTACACCGCGGCCTTTGACGGTTACCACGGCAAGGAGCTGCAGCAGCATGGCAAGCCGTGCAACAGCGACAACTGCCATGAAGCACCCGCTCATCCAGCGCGTGATGACGGCAGCAGCTTCCTCTCGCGCCGGTGGCAGCAAGGCGGCTCTCCACAGCTCTTCCGCACAGGCAGGCGGCGCAGCAGCAAGACCTACCGCTTGCCGTCATGTCGCCCGTGGCGGCGGCAAGAACCCAGCGTTGCCGGCTCCTGCTGGGTCTGCTGGGCTAGTAGTCTCTCGAAGGCACATGTCCTCTGGCACAACGGGAGACGACAGCAGCAGCAGCAGCGGGCGGTTCAGTGAGGACTTGGAGAAGCTCATCTCCAGGGCGGGCGAGAGAGCCGATCGCACGGGCAAGTCAGGGAAGGGAGAAAAAGCCTCTGCCGTTGCGGTTGCTGCGCCCCGGGCGGCTGCTGGCGAGGGGGCAGGGGAGGAAGAGGAGGAGGACCCGGCGCTGTCTGCGCGCGCGATGAAGTTCCGGGCCATGATCAGCAAGCTCAGGCCCCAGAAAAAAACTGCCGTTGTCAAGGTATGCCTATTTATGCTGTCTCAACAGTATGCATACCGTGTATAGGTGACATAAGATACCACCCCCCCCCCGATTTTCAACGTTCGATTGCTGCACAGCTCCAAACACAGCCGTATCCTATGCGTATAGTTAGCCCCCGCACTTATGAACTTGGGAGTTACGAAATTTTGGCTCAAATCCAGATAAGTTTAGGAACGTGACCATGAGAACGGGTGGTCTGTCGAGAGGCCTATACACTACCGAGTACATATGAGTGTGAGTCAGCAGTGTACGTTTTAGAGAAAAATAACTGAATTTGTTGCACATCTTGTAGAGATGGATGTGTTGTGTCATAAGAAAAAAAAAAAAATGGCAAAAAGTCTAATAATAAGAAGCGAGCCTCGGGCAAAATAATTGGTTCTTCATGTGCTGTTTCAGGAGTGCACCTGGTCTTGACCTGGTACATCATAACTCCATTTCCAGAAGGTGACACACGGTAGATACCACCCCCTTGTCCGGTTTTGTTCAGCTCGATTGCTCCACAGCAGAACAAGCGGCGGTGGCGTTGGAACCGCCTTGTCGAGATCTCTCTCACACAGATTGTTTGATCATGTGTCGTGTTCCTTGAGGAGAAATAGAGCTTCTGAAAATCGATCCAGGGGGTCTGATGTCTTACGTAACCTATGTCTGCGGGAGGTGTGGCACTCCCTCCGCATGGGCTCTTTGCCTGCCTGTGGCACCCTCACGCTACCATACAACGTCGTTCGCAACAGCGCGTGCCCCGCATGCGTATGTACATCAGTATTCTAGAGCTCTAATAGTTCTTCCTCTTAGTGTGGGATTTGCCAGTGACGTCGCCTTACACGAGTCGTGGATGTCTGCCATCCTCCCATACTCTTTTGTCCCACACTATCTCGGGTAGAAGCATTTCTCGCTCATGTCTTACTTGTTGTTGTTGTTGTTGTCGTTGTCGTTGTTGTTGTTGTCTTCACATTAAAAACCGTTCCGGCCTCCGCTCAGTACCTTCTAGTGTCTGTATATACTCCTGGTTCAACTGAAGCGAACGCCTTTCGTGGTCACAAGCCAACTGCCCCCAAAAAGGGATAGATAAAAAAAATATCGTCGCCACTTCTAAATTTTGAGAAGATGATCGTTCAAAGCATCGGTGATGGACCGAAAGCCACAAAATGTCGGCTTTGCTCACCCAAAGAAACCTCGTTGGGCTCCCTTTACCGCGCCTCTGTTACCCCATGGACCATACCCTCGCCCCCGGAACCTGGCGCGACTATCTACCTCCATCGGACGCATGTATCTTCATGCTGTCTTCGGTTTTTTCCAGCGTGCTTTCTGCATAGTAGATGAGAGAGAAGCTCCTTTGCTGAGCATTTCGCCGGGTACGCGGTGCGAGAAGTCGACGAGGCGCTGAGGCTAGCGAAACTAGACCCCGATCTGAGTGAGGAGGCAAACCAACTGTTATGCCTTCAAGGTGGCCTCAAGGAAATATGGAAATATCAACCAGCCGGTTATGGTGGTCCTGCCGATGAGAGATAGGTTGCTAGAGTCGTGCGGGGGCGGCAATGATTTGGATTACAAACACATGGAGGAGGAGTTCTCGACCCCTACGAACGTACTATGCTGGCGAGCTAGCTGATCGTAGGATATGCACTGCTCTGCTTAGG